>CM022875.1:2864586-2879134 GCA_012654025.1 Pachypsylla venusta
AAATCTCATTTTCATACATTCGATTTGCTAATAAACCTTTTCTATACCTTAGAGCTTTACAGCAATCGAAAATTTGAAACTGTTCGAATCCCGGAACATTTAAATGGAATGATACAAAATCCTTTTAATTTTTTTTTTGTTTTGTTTTCAAATATGAACCTTTGGAATTGTCACGAAAAAAAAATTACCCCCCCTCAAAATTTGATATTATACGTTTTTTCTTTGGTATACCTACATGTAACATGTTTATGACATGATGTAAATTTTTTGGGGGTCCTGCCCCCCCCGGGAGGCCAGGGGGCCCAATGTTGTGTTTTTTAAACATGATTTTTATCTTCTTAGCGGTTTGTTGTGTTATGTTGTGTTATGGCTGGTGTTAAGGGCTTTTCGTTTTTGAAAAATTTTGGCGGCCCAATATTTTGTTTTTAGAAAATGATTTTTTAAAATTTGATCAAAATATTTTTTTCTATAAATTACTACAACACTAACGTGAGAACACCTGATCATCTTGATCCACTAGCTATATCGAAACCCGTTGAAACCAGTTGTGAGCGGAAGCAACCAACCGGTTTGGAATCGTAATTTGGGTTAACAATATTTTGACTGCTGTTTGATTGAATCCTTGGTACTGTGATTACAAGATAAACTGTTCTTAGAATTACATCGATATCAACTAACCAGTGAAGTCCCGCTGAAACCTGATGTGAGCAGAAGCAACCAACCGGTTTGGAATTGTAATTTAGGTCAAAAATATTTTGACTGATGTTTGATTGAATCCTTGGTACAGTGATTACAAGATAAACTGTTCTTAGAATTCAAAGTAAATACTTTCTTAATAATAATAGGTATACGGGGCGGAACAGGAAAAAGTTAGTTCCTTGTTTCTAGGTCGTAGAAAGATTACTGGAATTATGTTCTAAGTTCGTTGGGACCAAGCTTAAATTTAAATCTTTGAATAAAATGAGAATTATAAGTGCATGTTAAAAAACATCAACTTTTCAATAAAATTAAAACAAAACACTGACCAAAATTTAATTTAAAAAAAATAATACCAAGCTTAAACCTTAGGGTGGTGTAGGGGTAGATGTTTTAGTGTTAGTGTAAATTGTACTGTAGCTTGTGTAAACTGCCTGTAGCGAATGTAAACTGTCTGTTGCTATTGTAAATTGTTTTTAGCTAGTGTAAACTATTCTCTAGCTAGTGTAAATTGTACTGTAGCTTGTGTAAACTGTCTGTAGCGAATGTAAACTGTCTGTTGCTATTGTAAATTGTTTTAGCTAGTGTAAACTATTCTCTAGCTAGTGTAAATTGTACTGCAGATAGTGTAAACTGTCTGTAGCTAATATAAACTATTCTGTAGGTAGTGCAAACTGTACTGTAGCTAGTGTAAACTGTACTCTAGCTAGAGTATGCTATCTGTAGCTATTAAAAACTGTACTGTAGCTAGTGTAAACTGTCTGCAGCTGGTGTAAACTGTACTGTAGATAGTGTAAACTATATTTAGCTAGTGTAAACCGTCTGTAGCTAGTGGAAACTGTACTCTTAAGCTACTAGCTCATCGGGGGGCAAAAATATGAAAGAAAAATGTGAGGCCCTTCTTCCAATATGCCCGGTAAGCCCCTGGAGCCCCAGTCCGTTCCTGATTTGCACCCCGAAACTTTTCGTCAGTGTCAGGGTTCAATACTAAAAGGGGGAAAATCCGATCACAACGCTAAAACATTTTTTATGCAATCAAATAATAAAGCCATGCATTCTATTCATATGGCACAACAAAACTCATGAATAGCATAAAATACAAATACTGTGTTTAGAATGGAATTTTCACATGAAAAAACCTTCCCGTTAGATTTTTACTTTCCTTTTCCCATAAAAAGGAGCTCCAAACTCTCGAGTTTCAGCTAATGGCCCGTGTGTATGTCTGTCTGCAAAGAAGATATCTCCAAAACGGTACGCACTAGAGACTTGAAATTCGGCATGTGTATCACTTTACTGCGGTTGAAATCGAATTTATCTGTTTTTCTCGTCTGTCTATTTTTCTCGCTTTTTAGCGGTTTTTACGAATCCTAACTAAATAAACACATTACGATCTTTCCTTTGGCAGACGACTTTTGACTTAAAATGGAACTGTAACTTAAAATTTGGTGCATATTTAAATAAATTTTATGCATATATAAAAGGTGTGGCGACACCTAATTCTGCCGTTAGATTTTACATTTTACCGCTTTTTGGCTGTTTTCGTTAATCCTACCTAAAAAGGGATCAGTAGCTTATATTTTGGTGCCTATTTAAATACATTTTATGCATAGAAGACGCGACGATGCGATGGTTGAATTTCAATGTAGTGTTAACGGATTTTGGCGCTTTTTGATGGGTTTCACGAATACTGTGTAGAAAGAGAATTATCGGTGCAAGAAATTTGAATTTTGGTATGTATGAGACTTGAGACATAATATTGTTTACGAACACAGTTAAACACACAAGGACTGACGACCTGAAAATTTGACATTGAAAATTTCAGCCATTACAATACGTTCTTCTTTTTATAGGATGAGGAAAGTCGTGTGATGTTCAGACCAGATTTTTTTTTTAAAAAAAATTAAAATGTTATCCGTGTTCATCCTAGTTTTTGTTAATACATATTATGTTTCATATGATGCCCCTTCTATCCTGAGTTAGTTACAAGGCCGTAACTAGGATTTTGCTTTGGTGGGGGAGGGGGGGGGGGAAAGAGGACGGNGACACAAGATTGGAAACAGAATCTTTAGAAGAGGGCGCTTTTTAAAAATATATACATATGTATATATTTTTAATAGGCGCTAGAGGGGGGGGGTGGAGTTGGATTGTAACCAACAGCCTCTGGGTTACGAATCCACCGCCTCATCCAACTGAGCTACTGAGGCTGTTATTGAATCATGGCATCATCACTTGCGATGGTAGCCACATGTTTTTTTTCTCACATAAAATATTGGGTCAAAGCCCTTGTTTATTGGGTTTTTAATTATTATATAAAATTACAAAGTTTCAAAATGGGTACTATATATGTGAGAGCCATATGTCTGATAATCTAAATAAGTTCTTATTTTCTGATAAAGTTTTTCATAGTTATTATACAGGCCAAGGCCGTACCTAGGGCGGGTCCATGGGGTCCAGACTACCCCCCCAAAATTTCATTATTTTTTTTTATGCATGACATAGGTAGGTATGTAATATTGTAAGGTGTAACTCATCTTCACCACCAAAAAAAAAAAAAAAAAATCATCAATAACATCAACAACTACAACAACATCGTCTTCCATGATTATCATTTTCAGGCGTTAGCCCTGGCTTGGCTGTCAATCCTTCGGACCCACCCCCAGCGTCTAAGGAGGTTTTTTTGTATACCCCTCACCGCGGATGACCCTAAAAAAGACCGTATCTAGGCGGGGTCCAGACCCCCCGAAATTTCATTTTTTTTGCATCACATGTAATATTGTAAGGTGTTACTCATCATCACCACCAACATCATTAACAACATCATGAACAATAACAACAAATTTTAAATGTCGAGTTTTCGATGCCAAAACACGTTCCGAAGTCCATGGAGCCCAAATATCGAGTTTTAGCCATTGGTCCGTGTGTTTGTCTGTCCACCTGTATATACCTATCATATATCTCAAGAAGGATAAGAGCTAGAGTCTTATAAAATTTGTATATATGACAGCATCACGATGCTGGCATACAAGTGTTTTACCAAGTTACTTGGTAAAACCTTGTTGGACGTTACTCAACTTCTGTGATGTAACGAGAACTGGTGTATTCAACGTGCCATAGACAAAAAAAATCATTTTGGTGACTAATAATTGACAAGGGCCCCAGAACCTCTTGAAAAATTGATGCTAATAGATATTAGCATCTGTAGCACAAACATATTAATATTACAGAGTTTCTTTCTGTGTTATTTTGCAGCTATACACCATACTGCTTAGGATGTAATTCTTAATGAACTTCTCTCAATCTGAGGTATGAAACTTATTTTTAACTTTTTACGTCGCTTCTATGAGCTATTTTCTATTTTATTGACCTGACGGTAAGTNTAAGTTGAAGCTCGAACAACGTACCTTACCAAAAGAAAATAAGCAACCTGAAATTCATTGAATTATGATTCAAAACAGAAGAACAGCGCTATTGTAAATTTAAGTTGAAGCTCGAACAACGTACCTTACCAAAAGAAAATAAGCAACCTGAAATTCATTGAATTATGATTCAAAACAGAAGAACAGCGCTATTGTAAATTTGAAATTCATGATTTTTCTATTTTGTATTTCTTGTAAATTTTGTGGAAGTCGAAAATACGCAAAACGTGTTTAATTAGAAACATTGTTATCAAACATAACTTAGGCGCCTTTGTTTAAATGAAATCAGAGAATTTACTAGAATAGTTAAGTAGCCAACGTCTATGGCACGTTGAATACAACAGTTCCCGTTAGATCACTGAAGTTAAGCAACGACCAGCGAGGTTGTTCTATGTGGGTGTCCATGTGGGTTCACGCTTCCGTGATGCTGGCTATTTTTCCTGCCCAACCCAGGCTGGGTGAGGTCCATGTGGGTGGCTGGATTTGCAAGTTTCCAGCGAATGGAGGGTAAAACCCTCGTCTTGAATGACCAATAGATGTTAAAGAGACGTTAAGCCAAACATTTTTTTAAAAAAAGAGTAGAAAGAAACAAAAATAAAAATTTTACAGAAGGGAGTTTTATAGGAATAAATTTTTTTAGGAATACATTTTTCGAATATTACTCATCGACCACAAAAAAAAGGAATATTTGGAGGGGGTGGCCTTCCAAATTTGATATTAGGTACCTATGCATACGTTTCAAAAATTTGCCAACTGTTACAGTAGTATAAGTTTCTAGAACGCACTGTATAATCATGCATCATGCGCGAATATAGCCCTCTTGTTTTGGGGGGGGGGGGCACAATCGCACAATATACTTAATAGAAAATTTAAAGGGGGGAGGGGTAGGGACTCGTAACCCAGGGACTGGGTGCTCGAGTCCTGGGCAGTACTTTTTAATGCAATTTTTATCGACCACAAATACCTTTCATAAGGGTGATAAGCGATTTTATAAGCGAGATGACAGAATTTTTGACAATTTTTTTATTTACCTAAGTATTTCTATTTCGTATCAGGTTGGGAATTATTTAGGAGCCCGTGCCCCCCCCCCTTCCCTCAATCACCTCAATGGGATAAAAGACACAGCGGATCACCATTCATTTGATCTTTTTTTACGTGATTAGGTATAATAAAATTTGAGAAACACCACCCGCTTAAAATACTGGGGGGCACGTGCAAACCCGTGCCCTCCCTATGTCCGCGCATGTGTATGATTGAGAAAATTTTTGTGAAATACTGTAACATAAATATGCCCCTAAACGGTTTTCGATCGTCATTTGTTGGGTATTAGGACTTGTTGGTAATAGTATTGAGGTTCTCAAACAAATAATTTTTTCTTCTTTAATTTGGCTTAACGTCTCTTTAACATCTATTAGTCATACAAGACGGGGGTTTTACCCTCCATTCGCTATAAACTTGCAAACCAGCTACCCACATTGACCTCACCCAGCCTGGGTTGGACCGGAAAGAACCAGCATCACGAGGGCGCGAATACAATGGCACCCACATGGTACAACCTCCCTGGACGCTGCTTATAACCTCAGTGATCTAACGGGAACTGGTGTATTCAACGTGCCATAGCTGATCCTGGTGGCTTAAGGTGCTTCCCAAAGTTGCTGCAAAAATCAAATCGAAAAAATCATTAACACTGACACGTTGAATAACAACGTTCCGCTCACCTCTAGGGCAACTGGACCCCAAATTTGACCTAATACATTGCAAAGTTCATCAAAATTTGTTAAATTTAGGAGGCAAAAGTTCCATTTATGGCGGTGGAAGAATATTAGGATTTTATATTCTGTTTTGGAATTCTGGGCAAGTACAGGGTGCGGCAATTAGTTTCCACATTTGAAAGAGCTGGTACATAAATACCAAATGAGATATTTGAAATTTGTATTCTGTAAGCTTGTGTATTCTAGTTTTTTTCCATCTAGGTTTTGTAAATAATGTCATCCAAATGACGGCCTAGGCGAGTGATGCACTTTTGAAGTCTTTCACGGAAGTTTTCCATGATTCTCGTCAGCATACTCGCATCAATTTGCATGTTAACGTTGCTTAACTTCAGTGATCGAACGAGAACTGGTGTATTCAAGGTGCCATAGACGCTGGCAGTGTTGAAGACTAAACTCAGCTGAACGAAAACGTGTGTTATTATTATTATTATTATTATTTATTGTGTTTCAGAGGTTTCTTGAACCTCTGACACATTACAATAAGGGATATTCGTAAGGGACCAGGGGGCAAAATCTGTAAAAGAAATAAATCATTAGTAGGTTCCTGAAAGAAAGAAAGAAAGAAAAAAAAAAAATATTATTGTACTCTGGGAATACTCATCCAGGCAACAATCACCCTACCTCCAAAACCAATGGTAAATGTTATAATAATGAGTTAAAATGGATAACTTAAAATAAGTTAGCTAATAATAATGAATTAATAAAAAAAAGAAAAAAATAATAAAAAAAGGAAAAAACGAAACGAACAGGACCTGTAAAGAGATTTGAATTTGATATGAGTAGGTGCTGAAAAAAGTTTTAGTTATTATTATATTCCTCTAAACTATAGGGAGCAATATCTAATAGATGATTCTTTAAATATAATTTAAAATCTTTGTAATTCATATTTTCGATTACATTGTTCATTTTGTTATAGATTTTAATTCCCTTATCCAAAAACGATTCCCCAAAAATTGTTAATCTTGAATGTATTAAATCTTTAGCGTTTCTCGTGTTGTATGAGTGTGCCATTGTTGGTAAGAAATGTTTATTTTTATGAATTAAGAGGCACATGTCTAATATTATCTGACCATATAATGTTAATATTCTTTTTTCAATAAAATATTCCCTGCAATGAGCTATGTCCTCAAGGCCATAGACAGCGCGAAGAGCTCTTTTTTGGAGGATAAATATTTCCTGAGATTGATGAGAAGGCCCCCAAAAAGCAATGCCATAGCTCATGATTGAATGAAAATATGAAAAGTATGTGATACGAGCCGATATGTCATACGAAAAAGTCACATAATCTAAAAATCACATACATTCTCATTTTTTCTTACATCTTCTCGAAACGAAGTAAATAACACAATATTCATTTTCGTCCAATCAATTTCTCTTTCCCTTATTCTCAGTAATAGTTTCTTCTCTTTTGTTTTACTGTCCACAAAAGTTCTCCTTTTTTCCGCTTCTAAGAATTCTAGACTACAAAGCACAAAAATTAGTCTACACTCAATTCAACTTTGTACATTGAATTTCTCTTGAATTGCTAACACAGAGGAACTTGGCGTCTTTTGAAGCAGAAAGCGGAAACACATTTCGTAAGTAATTAATATGAAATATATTTTGGCACAAATTCATAAAAGGAAATGTAGCTTCGAGACGTGCATTGCATATGAAAGGCTGCTGCTAGTCAATTCACTTCCTTCCAATTGTGTTGGAGAAATAGTGCATTATTCGGTAACTGTATGCAATTACCTGGGACACTATGATTGTTCGGCTCAGGGCCGGCTCAAGAGAATTTGCAAGCCCTGAGTGCAGNAATGTTTTAATTTTTGGCTTTTAATTTTAATTTTCAAATTTTAATTTTAGGTTTAATTTTAATTTTCTTATTTTAATTTCTAATTTAATTAATTAAACTCTGAATCGATATTGTCAATCATTTATATAAAGAATAATACTTTTTTACTGCAGAACACCTTCCTATTAAATTTCATCCTTCTCACTCATCTCGATGTGTTATGGACTTTTGGTGGAACCGACCCCTTGGGCGAGTATGGCATTCAGTTTCATCAACATATATCTTTGCATATATATAACTTTATTGCGACTCAGGGCTGGCTCAAGAGAATTTGCGGCCTAGGGAAAATGAATTTTGCCGCCCCCTGAATATAATATTTAATTTGGTGGTTAATTAATATAAATAGTAAAAGTACTCATATTCATATTTTTAATGATAATACTGAATAGTTATCCCTCCTAGTAGTGAAATTCATGATTTTTGCACAAATTTCAATCAAAATCTGGCCATGAATGGGTAAAAACTGGGTAATGCTAAAGAACTAACTCTGGTTAATATTGAACAATTCAGAGTCATATATATTTACAATAGAAATAATGGACACTAAACCTTTTTGTTAAATCCACACAATTTTAATTAGAATTTTTCACTCAAGAATGTAACATAAAATTAAGTCAATCATGTAACTGTTCTTGTTATGAATTATCAATCATATACACAGAAATGCACGTCTTTATACGTATACATCATTTTGATTTTGCTGCCCCCTAAATTATGCCGCCCTAGACGATTGCCTAGTTCGCCTATATGGTGCAGATGGCCCTGGTTTGGCTCCACCTGATGTAACCTGGGTAATGCTAATTAGGCGAGCAGACAATCATTGATTAAAATAATCCAACTTAAAACAGTCGGGACTTATACCTCCAAGAACGGAACTCATACAGTAGAAAGGAAATAAACAAACCAAGTAATCGGTTGCCATATTTCTATTATAAATGACTACAACACTGACGAGAACACCTGACATCTTGATCTACTAAGTATATGTGTACATATATGTATGTTTGTTACGCGATACAAGTCACAATTTTCATTCGATTTTGACAAAATTTGGTATACATGTTTAGGACATGAAGGAAAATTGCTGTATAGTTTTTGGGGGCCCTGGGCCCACCCAGGGAGCCCAACATTGTGTTATTTGAAAATGATTTCTATCTTTTTAGCGGTCTGTTGTAGAAACGTAAAATAATTATAACGTAAAGTTTGGCTAATCTTTAGGGCTTTTCGATTTTGAAAAATTTGGGAGCCCTCCCCCCCCCCAGGTGAANATTTGGGGGCCCCCCCCCCCCCCCAGGTGAACCAAGGGGCCCAATAAGTTGTTTTTTGAAAATGATTTTTTAAAATTTGATTAAGATATGTTTTTCTATAAATGACAACAACACTAACTTGAACACCTGATCATCTTGATCCACTAGTAATTAACATGTTATACAAAGATTTAAGTCCTCAGAGTAGCATAATATGCTACACAACCCTTCCACCACCATACACGGAAAGAAGAAAAAACTGGCAATCTAGAATTTTTGGGAAAATTTTATATGATTACCATTGACCTTGGTACCTATTTGCATACAATTAGAGGAACTTCGTATACAATTAGATAAAACTGGTTTGCTCCCCTCGGTGGCTACATTTATAAAAGTATTTAAAATGTATACAATTAGATGAAACTGGTTTGCTCCCCTCGGTGGCTACATTTATAAAAGTATCCCATCTTACCCGACTATGTATACCATAATACACGAAGTTCTCCAACCATTAATGCACTTCTCTAATGCAAACTTTAACCCTAACATATTCACTGAAAAGTTCAGATTATTCGAAAAGTTTAGCTATGCAGTCAAACTATTTTGAACTTTTAGGTTCTTATTGTTTATTATTCAAGCAAAATAATTTATTGTAAACTTTGATAGTGGACAAAGGCCTGCCTTTATAATAATATACATTTAAATCATCTCTATTTTATTTCAGGCCATTAAGGTGAATGCTCTTCTTTTCAATGAAAAATTGCTTGAGTCAGTGGCAGTGCTAGTCATCTGGGGCCCTCCTGCAAAGTATCATGGGGGGGGCTACAATTTTTTCCCCTCTCGGGAAAGTAATTGAAGGGGCGGGAAAAGAACAATGACCCCAAAAAACTGTCAGAAGGGGCATGGCGACGTAGATTTTTAAAGATATGTATAGCCAGCTTCTGTGGGACGTTGAATTCACCAGTTTCTATTAGATCACTGAAGTTAAGCAACGTCTAGCGAGGGTGGTTGTCCACGTGGTCGCACCCTCGTGATGCTGGCTGTTTTCCCGGCCCAACCCAGTCCCCTGTGGATAGGATAAAGAATACTTCAAAGGCACCATGCCAATCGTAAAAGGCGACTAAAGGAAGGATCGGAAACGATACCTTTTCCATTACCCATGCGGAAAGCAAGGAAAAGCTACTGTATATCGTCCGTAAAGCAGGGTCCACACTTATGTTGGAAATGTTGTACAACATTGCAACACAAGTATGGGCGTGTTGGGAAACTGTTGTCCGACAGTTGTCCGACAGTTGCGTGTTTCCATAGAAGGTGAACATTTCAAAACGTTTCCAGAAACATTGATATTTGTGATATAAGAGATGCAATATTTTTTAATAATTCTCCAAAGTCGCAACTTGTCATTCGAAAAAATTGTTGAATCCAGAACACCTGTACTCCAAATTTAATTTCATGAAGTCAGCTATACTGTATTTATTTCTTCCACAAGAAAGACTCGGTCTTATCCAAAACCTCCTTGACCTATGATTTTGTCTAGTTACCCGAAAAGTACAGCGACTGCAGCAGTTATAAGAATGTCTTTCTCACTCATTTTTTTATTATTTTTAAAAAAATTACGAGATAAAAATGCAAACAATCCACTTATCACAAGGTCTAAATTAAAACTATATGAAAACAACACAACATTATAGGTACACACTAAAAATTAAGTGTAAACGCTGCGTGTTGCCCAACATTTGTTGTACAACAATGCAACATAAATATGGACCCTGCTAAGGATTCTCAATTATCAACAACTCATGGCGAGTTTTTGCAAGACAGCCCCATGGCTATGATGTTAGCCTGTGACCTATTTACGATAACACGTTTCAGGTTATTGGGTCCAAATAATCAAGTTTATCACATCTGTCTATAGGTAATCCAGTCATCAGGCGACAGACCATTATCTATAACAGTTTGTCGTGCTTGATAGCATCTGACGAGGTCACATTGCTTTATAATTAGGTCTGTTCCATACTATATTTACAGGTGTATACAGTATGGCCTAAATGTCCTAGCAAAAATCTCATAACTTTCGAACGACTGCGAATTTATGGCTGAACAAAACGAAGTCAATTTTTAAATGGCCGATAATATCGGCCTGATATGTGTTTAAATGTCTGTTCATATGCTCGTTAATGATAACTGAACATTTCCATGCATGCCATTTGGTTGGCCTAAAAGGGTCTGCTAGTAAAATATTTGCTTCTAAAGTTAGGTTTTCGCTGATAATAATATCAAAAACTAGGATAAAGTTAGGATTCCGCTGATCATAATATCAAAACCTAGGATTCCGCTGATAATAATATCAAAACCTAGTTTAAAGGTTAGGATTCCGCTGATAATCAGGGCCGGCTCTACCATATAGGCGAACTAGGCAACCGCCTAGGGCGGCAACATTTAGGGGGCGGCAAAATCAAAATGGAATTTTATTTTCAGCGGAATATGGAAAAAAAATGTTTACATATATAGACGTGCATTTTTGTGTATATGATTGATAATTCATAACAAGAATTATCAATCATAAAAACCAATAGTAAAACCAGGGGTATGACACTCCGGCTAAATCTGTCGTTGCTTAAAGGCTACAACCCACACATATACACTTGAAAAATTCTAATTAAAATTGTGTGGATTTAACAAAAAGGTTTAGTGTCCATTATTTCTGTTGTAAATATATATGACTCTGAATTGTTCAATATTAACCGGAGGAAAATTCATGGACAGATTTTGATTGAAATTTGTGCAAAAATCATGAATTTCACTACTAGGAGGAATAACTATTCAGTATTATCATTAAAAATATGAATATGAGTACTTTTGCTATTTATATTAATTAATGAACAAATTAAATATTATATTCAGGGGGCGACAAAATTCATTTTGCCTAGGGCGGCAAATTCTCTTCAGCCGGCCCTGCTGATAATAATATCAAAGCCTAATAAAAGCTCGAAATAGAGGATTTTGAGAAAAATGGTTTGTCACAAAAAAATACCATTGAAAAAATGTCCAAGTTCCACCTACACTTCCGAAAAATTCCACCTATGAAAGTAGTGGTATCTATTATGGGGGCCAAGTTTATTGTTGATGCTGTGTATTCCGCAATTAAATTTATTATTGCACCTTCTTCTGTCTCAATTCTCTTAAAGTAATACCAACTTTACACTTTTTTCTAAGGGGAATCGTAAAATACTACCTTTTTACAAACTGCATTTTCTTCCCCGTTCTGGAGCACTTAGAGTTAAGAAGTTAAAACTATCGGATTTTTCCCTTTACTTGGATGTCAATTGCTTACCTCATGCAAAATTTGAGCGTTATAGATATACGGGAAGTGTCTAAAACTTTTGCTGATGAGTGAATCAGTCAGTCAGTCAATGAGTATTCAAAAGTGCAACCTTTGAAATTACCTAATTCCTGCCAGGTTTAAAAAAAAACTTTTGAATTTTATCCCTTAGGTGGGAGGGTACCTAAACATAAAACTATACCACCCTGTAAATTTGGTTGTATTTTATACTCTAAAATCACTTCCGTTAGTGCGGTAGATCAATTATTTGAGATAAGAATCAATTATCTCAAATAATTGATCAAACAAAGTGAGTTCTAGTTTTACCTCAAAGATTTTTCTTTAAACGCCTGTTTGTCTGTTCATTTACACTCGAACGCCATGTCTTTGCAGGAATACTCAGTGGCGGATTTACCGTATAAGCAATATAGGCTACGGCCTAGGGTGGCAGAATATGGAGCAACTTTTATATGGATTTTTTTTTTTGGATTTAGCTGAAATGAAAATAGTGTCTATGTTTATACATTCTCACTTTTTACACAATTGCAAATCAGAAAGATAATGTACAGTTTGCATTATACATAGGAAACTACCCAGGCTGTAATAGTTGAAATAATATAAATGAGATTTCGAGCATTGTTTTTTTTTTTTTTTTTTCATTAATTTCTCTTGTCTCAAAATATTCGACAAAAATAATAACGAAGACAAAAGCACTAACGAATGAAATGATCAAAAATCGCCTTTTTTGTCAAAATAGAGACGGCTAGTTCTAAATTCCCTGGGGGCGGCGAAAGATTAAATCCGCCTCTGGGAACACCCGCTGCTATCATGATAGCCCTTAATTTAATTTTTCTTGTATAACAAATTGCATGCAATATTATGTAACAAATTATTAAAATTTTGAGGACATGTGTCAGTCGTGTCAGGGAATTTTAATCCCAGACATGGCTGGAAGTAAAATATCGAAGTTTTCATGTATGACTATCAGAACACTCCCCCTCCCCATCAATAATCTATTAGCACATCACATATTACCACGTTGACAAGATGAGAGGCGCACCCAACAGGACTTTCATTCTTCTATATCAACCAAAAGCTATTACAGGCGGCCGGTAAACAAGATGATCAGGTATTCACGTTAGTGTTGCAGTTATTTATAAAAAAAATATCTTAATCAAATTTAAAGAAAAAATGGGCCCCCAAACTTTTCAAAATCGAACACCAGCCATCACATATCAAAATTTACGTTTCTATAACAAACCGCTAAATAGAGAAAAATCATTTTCAAAAAACACAAAATTTTGAACCCTCGTGCCCCCAAAATACACAGCAAATTTCCTTCATACCCTAAACATGTATACCAAATTTCGTCCAAATCGGATGAAAATTGTGGCTTGTATCGCGTAACAAACAAACATACATAGATACACATATTTATACATAATACATACATACAAGTACATTTCGGGATGTATATGGGAGTCAAAAGTGACTTGAAGCCAGCATCTATGGCACGTTGAATACACCAGTTCCCGTTAGATCACTGAAGTTAAGCAACGTCCAGCGTGGTTGGACCATGTGGATCTCCATGTGGGTTCACGCTCTCGTGATGCTGACTATTTTTCCGTCCCAACCCAGGCTGGGTGAGGTCAATGTGGGTAGCTGGTTTGCAAGTTTCCAGCGAATGGAGCGTAAAACCCCCGTGTCGAATGACCAATAGATGGTAAAGAGACGTTAAGCCATATTAAAAAAAAAAAAAAAAAATATTACTTGAGAAACCCCTCTTTTCTCCCTTGAAGCAAGAAGACACAACCAATAAATTAAAATTCTATAAAATGATGATATTCCACGGAAAGCAATGGAATACGTTCGGGTACAGTGTCAAGGTTTTAGTTTCAGGAACCAAGGCATTCTTCTTAATTTACGACCAGACTATTTGTTATTGTCAACAAGTCATTTATGAAAATATATTTCATTTTAATGAGCATATTTATAAGATAAGAAAAAAATTCATGGTCTTACAGTGGCATTGCACATTCATTGAGTATTCTCTGAATGATTGCTTAATCATTGTCAGTACATAATACAATACATACAGAACTGGTACTTTGAACACAATACACTACATACAGAACAGGTACTTTGAACACAAAACAATACATTCAGAACTGGTACTTTGAACACAATACAATACATACAGAACTGGTACTTTAAGCACAATACAACACATACAAAACTGGTACTTTGAACACAATACA
>CM022875.1:2881043-2893043 GCA_012654025.1 Pachypsylla venusta
TAAAATCGGCCGTAACTAAAATGGCCGGACAATACCGTGCCTATAACCTTCCCCGGGTAAAAACAAATAAGTGTGCAAAGTTTCGTGCAATTCCGAGCTGTAGTTCGTAAGTTATAAGCGAACAAACAAACAAACAAACAAACAAACAAATAAATAAACAAATAAATAAATAAACAAACAGACATTCACTTTTATATATATAGATAGCAAAGAGCTTTTGAGCATTCTGCAGATATAGGTAATATAGCAAAGAGCTTTTGAGCATCCTGTAGATATAGGTAATATAGCAAAGAGCTTTTGAACATTCTGTAGATATAGGTAATATAGCAAAGAGCTTTTGAGCATCCTGTAGATATAGGTATTATAGCAAAGAGCTTTTGAACATTCTGTAGATATAGATAATATAGCAAAGAGCTTTTGAACATCCTGTAGATATAGGTAATATAGCAAAGAGCTTTTGAACATCCTGTAGATATAGGTAATATAGCAAGGAGCTTTTGAACATCCTATAGATATAAGGAATATAGCAAAGAGCTTTTGAGCATCCTGTAGATATAGGTAATATAGCTTTTGAACTTCCTGTACATATAGGTAATATAGCAAAGAGCTTTTGAACTTCCTGTACATATAGGTAATATTGCAAAGAGCTTTTGAACTTCCTGTAGATATAGGTAATATAGCAAAGAGCTTTTGAAATTCCTGTACATATAGGTAATATAGCAAAGAGCTTTTGAACATCCTGTAGATATAGGTAATATAGCAAAGAGCTTTTGAGCATCCTGTAGATATAGGTAATATAGCAAAGAGCTTTTGAGCATCCTGTAGATATAGGTAATATACCAAAGAGCTTTTGAACATATTTGGAACATCCTGTAGATATAGGTAATATAAAAAAAAAGCTTTTGAACATCCTGTACATATAGGTAATATAGCAAAGAACTTTTGAACTTCCTGTACATATAGGTAATATAGCAAAGAGCTTTTGAACTTCCTGTACATATAGGTAATATAGCAAAGAGCTTTTGAACTTCCTGTACATATAGGTAATATAGCAAAGAGCTTTTGAACATATATTAAGCCTCTGTTTTTACCCAGTTGATCTTGTCTCCTCTCCGGATTTCTCAACAATCTCTTCAAATAGACCTTTATCATTTTGTAAAACAACTCATGCAACCTCGGTTTGTTAACATCAAACAAATTATTTTGGAAGATGAAAAGATTTTGATTGACGAATCCTTCAGAAAGATCAAAGACTATTGAATTGAAGGTCGAATACTTCACTGCTTCCAAAGAACATTTTCCCAGAATTGAAAATGTCCACTCACAAAATTGAGGCGTTAGGAAATAAATTTGTTTACGTGTCCGTCCGAAGTGTATTTATTGATTAGTTTGCAAATGCTTTTACTTAAGCAATTGTTTCGTAGTATAAGCTACAATTCGAATACGTTTTTAATTGAGCGTGTACATTTGTGTAACAGCTGCTCAACGGGTTGACCAAATGCGCAACTTCTGAGTATTTGCTATAATTGGGCGGAGCGAAGCGTAGCCTTATACTCCCTACAAACTGCAAACTTTTGTTACCTTACTCCTCCAAAACTACCCAACCGATATTTACCATATTTTTTTCTTCATATTCTGCATATACCCAAGGGTGCATATATCTATTTTCAGAACGATATCTTGATACGTTTCCGATTTTTTCGGCTGATTTTCCGATTTTTTACCTCTTTTTTCAGAGAGTCAAGGTCTATTATCTTAAATTTTGTCGCGACAACATATCAACTCATAGCGAAAAAGTTTTAGGTGGTTTCTCAATACTTAATTTAGGACATAATTTACTAAATATTGACAAACCATTCTATTTTTCGGCCGATTATTTTGCGTTTTAAATAGGACCTACTACTCAACAACACGATGCAATCAAGAAAGGTGCGGTATTCTCAAAAGATCTTGTTTTAACGGAATAATGGAGCAATATTCTAAAGTTTATGTGGCGCGCGAAAATTCGAGGTGAAACGGATGGCTCCGCCCGTTTTTGTCCACGGACACACCTAGTAGTATGAAGCATATTCTTTTTATCCTAACTCGGATCATCTTTAGAAAAAAAACAAAAGAAATAGAACTCATCAGTAATTTAGGATAAACTTCAAATTAAATATCAATAATGAATATTAACATCTCTCAACATTTAATTCAAATGGTTTTGTATTTAAATTGATATTGTAGTGAACGACCTGTGTATGTAATATTACTATGAAACATTCTGTATAAGTATCTCGACGCTTCTCCTATCCATTCATTTCTCCGTCTTTCTTTTTAGAATGAGTCTTGTGGGAGAATGATCGGGGTGAAGGGGGGTTATTCATTATAAGAATCAATGGGTGTTTACTATACTGTTCAGGTTGACTGGGAGGATGGTCGGGGTGAANACTTAAAACTTTAGAAGAACAACATCTGCATTCGGTGGTAGTCTGATGGATTGATTAAGGAAGAGAAAGTCTAGTACGGTTTTCCGTACCATTTATTTTTTTTTAGAACGCGTAGTTTGATTGCGTACTAGAAGATCTTTTATACTAGAACGTTCTATATCCTTCTAGAACGTTTTGAATGAAGGTATAAATAGAAGGACACGTCTAGGAGTCGAGCAGTATTATTTGAGCGAGAAGCGAAGTCAGTACTGTTTCAGTGATAAACGAAGTAGTATTCTTTGAGCGATAAACGAAGTATGTTTGATTTTGGAAGCGGTATCATAAGTGAACGTTTATTCGGGTGTATTTTCGGGCGTTCTGAATTCGGTGTAAATTCGGTGTTGGCGAAAAGTAATTGAACTTTTGTGTTACGTTCTATTTTTTTTTTTTTTTTATTTTTATTTTATTTATTTATTGTAATTTCTATTTTTTTTTTTAATAAATTATTTTAAGTTTTATTTTTTAATTATTTTTAAAGTTAGTTAACGCGTTTTAAATTCACGATACCTTAATCCTCGAAACCTAAGTCTGCAACAATATTTACTTTTCACTTTTTGTTTCATATCTCCGTTAGAAAGCTTTTGCGAATATATTACTTATGCTTTTTCTAAAAAAAAAAAAAAAAAAAAAAAAAAAAAAAAAAACAGACACCCTGAATGGAAAAGTTTATTAATTTCCAAAAGTTTTTTTGTACCTAACTGTTTTTTATTTTAACTTCCCATATACGAACTATAGGTAAGAAAATTATTGCATTGGTGAACATTTTCGATGTCGTTTTTTTGCTTTTCTGGACGAATTATGACGACAATTAGATACCAAAAAACGAGTATTGAAAAAATGTGTGTCCGTTCGCCAGTCGTGTTCGCGCATCTACAGACTTTATTATTAGTCCGATTTTGATGAAAATTGGTACGAATATACCTGGAGTCCTTTATTCGAGCCCAATGTTTGTTTTTGTTTTTCGGCTTTCCGTCTATTTTCCCATTGTAAAACCAATATTATTTTCCTTGTAACAGTAGTTCCTTGAGTATGTCAGAATAGGTATATCTAACGTGTTGATGGCTTTGAAGAGGTGCTTACTGATGTTTAACTCTGATCGACATATTCTATGTATTCTATTAATGTATTCCTCAGTTAAAGTCCCTTTCGTACTTTTTTGTCAATTGATCTAGCTTGCTGATATCCCAGTTATTTATAAAGATCTCGTTCATTTATTGACTGAATCAATCCTCCTTCTGCTAGTTGAATTTCGCCGGTTTGGCACTTTCCTTTATCGATATTTATCACCTTTTATCTGTCAAGCCCAAACTACTTACACATATCCCTGGAAAACTGTTCCACTATTCCGACTAGTTCCTTCAGTTGATCATGGGATACCGCGTATAGTTTCAAGTCATCCATGTATAACTAGTGTGAGATGGTGTGTTTCACTTGGTTGTTTAAGGTGTATCCTATTTTCGTTCTATTGAACATTTTGGAAAGCGGATTTAATGCTAGGCAAAACCACAATGGACTCAAAGAATCTCCCTGGTTATAGATGTTGTTTTGTCGTTAGGTGTATGGTGGTGTTCCAGGATTGCATAATTTGATGAAGGCATTCCATCAATATGGGGTGGACTTTTAGTTGCAAGACCTTAATCTTAGTTAACCATTGATGGGGCACGCTGTCTTAAGATTTCTGGTATTCCACCTAAAAACAAGAAAGCTTTTTGGTTTTCTTCTTGACTTCTCTGAGTATTAGGTATTGAGTCTATGATAAGTTGCTCTTTATATCCTCTAGCGCCCTTCCGGCATGCTTTCTGTTCCTCACCCATTATATTTTGGTTCTCTTCATGTTTGTTTGAGAGATGAGTAAGGCATGCTGTCATGATCTTATAGATAGTCAGCAAGCACGTGATTGGCCTATAGCCTATACTTCAAGGGATCACTGGTGAACTTGCCTTTCGGTAGTAAATATGTTTTGCCTTCCATTATAAATGGAAGAATCTGGTCTGGGTTTTTCATGAATTCATTAATAGACTGAGTTAACTTGATGTGAGTGTTAGTTAGTTTTTTATACCAATAGTTGTGAATTTTATCACTACAAGGGTTTTTCCAATTATCTTACATAATAAGAAATTTCTAGATTAAAAGTTTGGTACGACTTATTTATAATTTGCACAATATACTGTAAGTAACACAAGATATAAATGTCAGATATTATTGAACCTCACATTATTCTGCCAAATTACATAATAAGAAATTTCTAGATTAAAGGAAGATAAAGTTTAGTACGACTTATTTATAATTTAAACAATATACTGTAAGTAACAAAAGATATAAATGTCAGATATCATTGAAACTCACATTATTCTGCCNAAATGGGGGTTCGTATTTAAAAAACAAAAGTTGGGCCCCCTGGGCGCCACATGAGACCCGCCCCTGAAAAATTAGTCACACCATAAGGTGGTTTAATTTGGGATATAATACCATGCAAAATTTCAAAACTCCACATAAAGTTGTTCAAAAGATATTCAGGCGGTCTCGGACTTTTGGGACACCCTGTAGAAGCACTCTACAAATTTCAAGGGAAATATAAAAGCATCTTACAAATTTCGAGGAAAAAGTCAAGTACGTTGCAAAAAATAAATAGGTACTTCAATTTCAAGCTGATTTGGGAATTATAATGTCCATATAAATGATGTAGATATGTTCATCCAAAAAATAGAATTTCCTCGAAATGTAATTGAATTTAGAAAGGAAATAAGCGTAGGAGAGTCTTTGAAATGGCCTCGAAGATAATTGAGGTAGTTCTTCCAAAGAGGGGATATAGGAATGCAGGTATAGGCATTTCTCATTAGGAATTCAAATGTCTGTCAAAATGAAATTTGTTTTTGAGAAGAAAAATTTTGAGCAAACCGCACAAATATGATGTTCATAGTTACACACACCACATCCAGACATAGGAGTGTTGTAAATATCTAAAACTATTCGTGTAATATACTGTAATATGCAGTCGCTACGCTTGACTTGGAATTTGGCCTGGAGCACTTTCGTATGCATAGATTTTCGAGAAATTCTGGTGTGAACATCACACGACATTCCTTATCTAAATAAGCGACTTTCAACCGCTTATTAGCGGCCAACAAAATATTACACTTCAACTTAAGTTGTATTCTTCAAATTCTTGTATGAAATTGATATGAATAGGCACCCAATTTCAAGTTCCAGCTCTTTCCATTCCGGTTTTAGGTAAAACCGCTAAAAAGCGGCCTTCAACCTCTAATTCGCGGCCAACAATATATTACACTTCAACCTAAGTTGTATTCTTAAATTTCTTGTATGAAATTGATATGAATAGGCACCAAGTTTAAAGTTCTAGTTATAATTATTACCGTTTTAATTTTAAGCAGGATATGCGAAAACCACTAAAAAACGGGATAAAACCGCTAACGGTATATTCGATTTCCACCGAAAGCTTATTTTGTCGTTCATGGCATAAAAATGACGTACATTTCAAGTCTCTAGCACTTGCCGTTCTTGAGATATCTTGTTTACAGGCACACAGACACACAGACGGACGAATGGCTGAAACTCGAGATTTGGGCTCTGGGGACCCCAAAACGTGTTTTGGTATTGAAAACTCGACATCGAATATTTCAGCTCATTACAATACTTTCCTTTTAATAGGATAAGGAAAGTAAAAAAAAAAGTGTCTACGCAGTTTCAATTGATACTGTGAAAAGCAAGCTAGAATTAAGCCAACGAGCATACCACGTTAAATACACCAGTTCCTGTCAGATCACTGAAGTTAAGCACGTCGGGCGTGGTCAGTACTTGGATGGGTGACCGCTTGGGTTCCCAAGCGGTCACTGACCTCGTCCGACGTTGCTTAACTTCAGTCATTTGACGGGAACTGGTGTATTCAACGTGGTATGATAGTTGGCTAAAAAAATTTGAAAACCCGAAGTTAGGGTCAAAATTTACAACTTTATAAAGAAAGTAGCCAATTTTTTGTATTCACACAGTTCTATTTTTTTTTTTTTTNTTTTTTGACAATTAAGGCGCTTTAACTTCGAGGTCGTTCGCGCCGAATCTCTGGTTCACAGGAGTCTAAAGCAGTCTACCCGTTTAAGGTAGACCACAAGAGAGTCCAACACCAAAGGGTCATCTAACAAGGACGGAGGGTTNGGGGGGGGGGGGAGGAGAGAGGTCTTGGCACGTATCGTTGGCTCTTTTTTCCGGCCCAACCCAGGCTGGTTGCTACATCAGCTGGTTTGCAAGTTTCCAGCGAATGGAGGGTAAAACGCCCGTCTTGAATGACCGATAGATGTTAAAAAGACGTTAAGCCAAATTAAAAAAAAAAAAAAAAAAAGCTAGAATTACCATGCCGCGAAAGGGTCTCATCTAAAGAGAGTAGGCATCGAACAGAAGGTTGTGACATAGTGAGAATTAAGGAAAAGCAACGCCAACCCCAAATAGAACTGGGAAAATATGAAGTTAAAGAAGAGCTTACGTGGACTCGGGCCGTGTGAGGAGGTCTTGTATTAGTTCACCTTTTCTTTAAAGAAGAGTCGGAGAAAAATGTTTGAATTACCCAAAAATATCCCTTCGATCAAATTATTCTTTTTCTTTAAAAGAAAAAAAAAAAAAAAAAAAAAATGCTCTGAGGTGTCTTCTAAAATGAGCTTAAAAGGTTATCTTTTGAGCTTTACACTTTTAGAGAGAAAAACATTTTTTCATATTTTATGACATGCTATTTCTTAAACTAAGCTCCAGGAAAATGTCGAGTTTATTTATAGAAGTATATTTCTCAATTAAAATCTTTAACTTTTATTTTATTTCAGGCTTTAACCCTAGCATTGCCAGGGGGGGGGGGGGACAAAGTAACCTCGTTTTAGCAAAAAGCTTATAGTAATCAATTTATGATACTTATTTTAATGAGACCTTTAATAATTGTCACAAACAATATTTTCCATCATAATATATAAAAATATGTATGTTCTAAGCCTTTTAAGGGATGATATTGAAGCCATAATTTGGGCGCGGGTACTTTATACAATGCATGTAACCATTACATTGATGATTATCTAAAGCTACCATAAATTGTCTAAAGATTCTAAAATGTCCAATTATGTACCACATGCAAGAAATAAGTGTGTGTAAACACTGTCAAAAGACATTTGTCTGTGTGGGATGTCAGGAAGGACAAAGTTCTGGTTCAGAATAGATTTCCTAGGGTCTAGCGATTTTTTTTTTTATTTCCATTTACATTATTTTATTTCTGGAATTTAATTTTATTTTTATGTAAGATAATAATTGATTCAGTTTATATTTTTTTAGTTTATAATAAAGTAATAGCGACTTATTGTAATAAAAAAAAATCATTTTATCCTTTATTTTGTTTGCGGGTACTTTGTACCCCCCCCCCTTGGCAATGTACGTAACTGATTAGAGCTTGGCAATCCTAGGGTTAAGTTCCAGGTCGTTTTCACATTTTCTCAAGAGACACAGAAGCTACCACTGACCGCAATCATTAATTATTTTATCCGGAAACAAAATTTCTTTCAACTTTTCTTACAAAAAAATGTGTTTTATATTCCTTTATAAATGAGGAACAGGCCCGTATCCTGGACAGGGTTTTAAGGATTCAACCCCCCCCCCCCGAAATTTTTGAAGGGGTTTGATTTTTCCTTCTATAATCTCTATATGGTAAAACTCCCTTTACATGACCCCCCCGGCCTCGAAATAAAATCCTGGATGCAAGCCTGATGAGGAAAGTATTGTATAGGGGCTGACATTTTTGAGGTCCAGTTTTCAATGCCAAAAAACGTTCTAGGTTCAAACAGTCTGTTTGTCTCTCTGTGAACAAAATATCTCGAAACGTTAAGTGCTAGACACTTGAAATTTGGTATGTATGTTATGTTTAATCCGAGAACGAATCTCGAAATTTGGTTGAAAGCGAATCTACTGTTGTCGAATGATTGTCGGGTTTTAACGATTTTTACGAATCCTGTTTAATTAAGAACTAAACCTTGAAATTAGATGTCTACCTATTTATATTAATTTTATGAGAAAAATTATTTAAATCCAATATGCCATTGGCGGACTTATTCGTAGAGTTTTCTGCGGATTGGACGAATCTTACCGAAAGGGATGATGGTAAAGTTTTGTTCAATATCTAATCTGCCGTTTGTTATTTTTACTTTTATCGGTAAAAAATAGCCGACAGTAGACTTTTAGATTAGTAGGAGCTTAAAATTCTACCCCTCATGACACATAATACCTGTTAACACAAGGACATGGACTATACAGGGTGAGTCAAAAGTCTCACTCCACCCCCACTATCTCGAGAGCCACTCAGTATTGATAAGCGGTAAAATACGGGTCTCCTCATTCTGGGGGGAAATTTATTTTGCGAAGGTTCATTTTAAAGGTAAGTTTATTAAAACAAAGTTCACCACTCTGCGACTTACCGTTCTCGAGATATGGAGCCGAACGAGATTTGGGATGACCTATCAAGCGATGATTCATTTTAAAGGTAATAAAATGAGAAGTTTATTAAAACAAAATTGACCACTCTACGACTTACCGTTCTCGAGATATGGAGCCGAACGTGATATGGGGATGACCAAGCAATGATGAGCGATGATTAAAGGTAATAAAAAGAGAAGTTTATAAAAACAAAGTTGACCACTCTACGACTTACCGTTCTCGAGATATGGGGATGAACTATCAAGCGATGATTCATTTTAAAGGTAATAAAAAGAGAAGTTTATTAAAACAAAGTTGACCACTCTACGACTTACCGTTCTCGAGATATGGAGCCGAACGAGATATGGGGATGACCTATCAAGCGATGATTCATTTTAAAGGTAATAAAAAGAGAAGTATATTAAAACAAAATTGACCACTCTACGACTTACCGTTCTCGAGACATGGGACCGAACGTGATATGGGGATGACCAAGCGATGATGAGCGATGATTAAAGGTAATAAAAAGAGAAGTTTATAAAAACAAAGTTGACCACTCTACGACTTACCGTTCTCGAGATATGGGGATGAACTATCAAGCGATGATTCATTTTAAAGGTAATAAAAAGAGAAGTATATTAAAACAAAGTTGATCACTCTACGACTTACCGTTCTCGAGATATGGGGATGAACTATCAAGCGATGATTCATTTTAAAGGTAATAAAAAGAGAAGTATATTAAAACAAAGTTGACCACTCTACGACTTACCGTTCTCGAGACATGGGACCGATTTTAAAATCCTAACCCCGGGTCCAATCAATAAGTATTTGAGTCCACTGCCCTAGTATGGTGTGGTCGCTTATTTTCTTAGAAAATAAGCGACAATGTACAGAAATAATATGTGAAATAATATAGAAAGTTTCGTTTGAAGTAACTTGTTTCCCCATCACAGTATAATTGATTTTTTTCTTTTCTTCGAGAAACATAAATAAGACAGAAAGAACAGACGCAAAGTCCAATAATATTAGAAAAGGTTTTCAACAAACTGCTTGTAAACAAAACATGGTTTCATTTCAAAGATAATNCCCCCCGAAAAAAAATCCTGTGTACCCCCCGCTTACTTGTGTTTGCTAAGGCGTAATTTCTTAAAATCCAATTTATGACGTATATACTAAATTTCCGTGAGGATGTTTGAGAGAAAATCATATTTGAGATTGTGAGATGTTATTTAAGGGTGACATCCTCACGGATGTTGAGGGCGAGGAGCGTTCGATAATCCCAATTATAATTGATATAGATATCAGTAATATTCATACCAATTTCTTCAGATCTGGGAGGTGGGCAGATCGCCTCTATCGCCCCCCTTCCCTCTATCCGTTTCTACACCTGACCTAATCTTGTAACAGAGAGCAATTTTTACATAATGTCGTTATTAGAGGTAAGTTTATATAATGTTAATATAGCACTCTTTTGCAAATGACCGATTGTATACCTTTGCTCTTATATGTTTCTTGAAGGAAGCATGTTTTTAGTTTATTGGAGCTTTTTCTGAATAGACTAGTTTAAGTTTGTTCCGTGTCCAAACATAAACTTTTCTTTATAAAGACCCTTTTATAAGGTCATTGTGTTTCCACGAGCATGTGGTGTACAATGGTTGTGGAGTGGATGTCTGGAGTCTTCAGCACTCTGTTTGCCATTTTATTTCCACTGAAGCTTGTCGCCTCACTCGAGGAATTTCAATGTCATCAGCTAGAGCAGAGGTTCCCAAACTGGGGACCAGTTGAATTATTATCATTTAGTTAACATATATCTACAATTTTTTTTACATATTATGTAATTTTATTGAACATGATGTTTAGAAAATTTGAATGAAATAGCATTCAGCAACACATTAGCATTTTGAATGAGATAGCATTCAGCATCACATTAGCATTTTAAATGAGATAGCATTCAGCATCACATTAGCATTTTGAATGAGATAGCATTCAGCAACACATTACCGTTTTGAAAGAGATAGCATTTAGCAATTTGAATGAGATAGCATTCAGCAACTTATAATTTATAATGTAAGGGAGAGGGGGGCGTGGGAGGCTTTTATTTCAAGAAAAAGGGGCGCGGTACCAAAAAGTTTGGAAACCGCTGAGCTAAAGGATATATTTTTTTAACCTACTACAGAAAACTCCACTGGACGGCTCTGTTTTGGGAGCTACTACAGAAAACTCCACGAGACGACTCTGGGTTTGGGAGCTACTACAGAAAACTCCCCGGGACGCCTCTGTTTTGGACTAATTTGTTCAATCAGCGTTATCATCAACACACAGGATGATGTTATTATATTACTGAACAAAGAATGAACTTGTGCTTCTTCTTGATAAGATGTAAAACAGTGCAGTTTGTTACTATTTAGCTCGGAGCTTAATATTCACATGAATAGTTTGTACATAAGGTGTGTGGTTTCACATGACGTATATTTCTGGAAACCAAAAGCTCGGAGCTTAATATTCACATGAATAGTTTGTGCATAAGGTGGGTGGTTTCACATGACGTATATTTCCTGGAATCAAAAGCTTGGAGCTTAATATTCACATGAATAGTTTGTACATAAGGTGGTTGGTTTCACATGACGTATATTTCTGGAAACCAAAAGCTCGGAGCTTAATATTCACATGAATATAGTTTGTACATAAGGTGGTTGGTTTCACATGACGTATATTTCTGGAAACCAAAAGCTCGGAGCTTAATATTCACATGAATAGTTTGTACATAAGGTGGGTGGTTTCACATGACGTATGTTTCTGGAAACCAAAAGCTCGGAGCTTAATATTCACATGAATAGTTTGTACATAAGGTGGGTGGTTTCACATGACGTATGTTTCTGGAAACCAAAAGCTCGGAGCTTAATATTCACATGAATAGTTTGTACATAAGGTGGGTGGTTTCACATGACGTATGTTTCTGGAAACC
The DNA here is from genome assembly GCA_012654025.1 of Pachypsylla venusta. Taxonomy (NCBI): domain Eukaryota; kingdom Metazoa; phylum Arthropoda; class Insecta; order Hemiptera; family Aphalaridae; genus Pachypsylla; species Pachypsylla venusta. The sequence goes on from CM022875.1 coordinate 2,892,930, forward strand.
AAAAGCTCGGAGCTTAATATTCACATGAATAGTTTGTACATAAGGTGGGTGGTTTCACATGACGTATGTTTCTGGAAACCAAAAGCTCGGAGCTTAATATTCACATGAATAGTT
>CM022875.1:2939254-2953139 GCA_012654025.1 Pachypsylla venusta
TTCATATGGAAAAGTAACTAACTTTACATGGGGAAAAGTAACTAACTTTCCATGGAGAAAAGTAACTAACTTTCCATGGGGAAAAGTAACAAACTTTCCATATGTTAGCATTGAAAACTCGTAATAGAAATTCAGCCCATTAAAATACTTGGATAAGGAAAGTAGAAAAATCTGGTTTATCATCTGTTTTACTTTTTTAATCTGATCAACTGTACCTCTATAAATTACTTTGCGTTTTATAAGTATAGATAAATATAAATTATGATGTACATAAATTAAAACACATCAAATATATTTTTCAGTGAGAAAACCGTACCCGGGTTTTTATATGATATTANACAGGCCGTTGTATATTATATTAAATAATCTAAATTATAATAAAGTTACCATTTTATACTTTTCAGTTTGCTTTAGTATTTTATACTATGTCAAGTAGCATACTAACAAAATAAATAATAAAACTGACTATGTGAAAACATTATTTTTATTTGCAAAGATTACAGTTAGATACACATTTGTACACCTGGACACGTACAGAAGATAAAGATATTAAAGGTTACATTATAAAATTTACAAATTGAGTTGACATGTTTCGTCTCCTCCTAGAGACATGTCAACTCAATTTGTAAATTTTATAATGTAACCTTTAACCCTAGTATTGCCAAGGGGGGGGGGGGACACCTAGGGTTAATTTCTTTATCTTCTGTACATGTACAGGTGTACATTGTACAAATGTGTAACTAATTTGTAAAATTTGCAAATAAAAATAATTAGTCAAGTGAAAACATAGTCAGCTTTATTATTTATTTTGTTAGTATTTTAAGTTAGTAATAGAGCCACACAATCAGACCTTTCAAAAAGTCCAGGCCTGGTGGGAATCACGTGGGGAAAAAAACCTGGTGGGAAAAATCGTCCCAAACCCTATCTATCCATCATGTCATAAACAGGCCCAGCCATGACGTAATGGAAAAGTAAAAATGTTTTCTGAATTGATTATTTTTCGTTCAATTTTTCATCTCTCATGATTGGAGTCGCAGTCATCTTATCACTTAAAAGCAGGGCCGGATTAACCTTCGCGAGACTCGTAGTACTTTCACAGAGCGGGGCCCCCTCCTAACGCAGATGCCGTCTAAGTAGTCTACTTTTTGGAGCCAGTATAAAAATTGATTATCTTTTGGGCTTTTGGTCTAGTATAGTTCACAGAGCGGGGCCCCCTCCACCTCCCGCAGATGCCGTCTAAGTAGTTTACTTTTTGGAGCCAGTANTACCTGCTTGTACTTTCCTAAATTAGATTTTACTACATACTTTGAAGTGTTGGGGGCCCCGTCAAAAATTCAAAATGATATGTTTTTCAATTGTCAACCCAGAAATGTCGAAATATCTAGTGTAAGTTGTCAAAGCGCGGGGCCCGTAGGACATGCTACAAGTGCTACTACTGTTAATCCGGCCCTGCTTAAAAGTCAAGATTAATGGACACAGAATTCTCTAAATCTTTACCTAACTATATAAAAATAGAATTTTTTATTTAATTCCCAGGAAGAAGTTAATTGACAAAGAGATCTAAAAGAATATAATTCTGGTCACGAACCCCGTATAGCAAACGGAATATGGACGTGACCTAAAGTTCTGTCACTGCTCTTAATTTGAAGTTATGCATCAGCAGAATGTGTTTAGAAATACGGTTAAGCCAACGATCATACCACGTTGAATACACCAGTTCCCGTCAGATCACTGAAGTTCAGCAACGTCGGGCGTGGTCAGCACTTGGATGGGTGACCGCTTGGAAACACCACGTATCGTTGGCTCCTTTTTCCGGTCCAACCCAGGCTGCGTGAGGTCAATGTGGGTAGCTGGTTTGCAAGTTTCCAGCGAATGGAGGATAAACCTCCGTCTTGAATGACCAATAGATGTTTAAGAGTCAAAAATGGAGTTCACTAACGCTCACAATTACACAAAAACTTACGGCTACATGCCTGTAGAATCTTTCCCTTTAGCAAATCTCTTACTCTGCCATTTCTGATACATTGCAGTAAACCATTTCTGAACGTATTTACCACTCAAAAGATTACACTTAAAAGAAACGTTGCTGAAACTTGCCGTGGAAAGATTGACTCTGAGGGATACGAAGTTGCGAACCCACATGGACACCCACATAGAACAACCTCGCTGGACGTTGCTTAACTTCAGTGTTCTAACGAGAACTGATGTATTCAACGTGCCATAGACGGTGGCTAATCGACACATTCTACACGTCCATATAGGTACATGTTGAAAAGATTTATTTCAAGTTGACATTTTTTGGCATTTGACTCAACAACAAATGTTGTTGTTGACAATTAACTTCTTCCTGTCGAACAACATCGACGTTGTCAGTAATGAACCTTTTGAAATCGTCATGCAAAAAAAAAATAACCCACCCCCTTCCAAAATTTGATATTTTTACGTTTCAAGAAATGTAGAATCCAACAATCGTATAAAAAAGCTTGTCCGTCACCGCCGCCGTACGCCGTGATGGGCACTTCTGGCACTTAGCGTTGACCGATTTGGATGAAATTTGATATATAGGTCCTGTGTGGGGTCTTATTGTGCACTGAAATTTTTAGGTGAAATCGAATTTACCTTTTTCGGATTCTTTCGCGGTTTTATAATAATCCTGCCTCAAAAGAGAATGATGTAAGAGCTAGAGACTTGAAATTTGACATGTGACATATTTGAGGTCCGATTGTACGCCGAAACATTTCGTCACAATGACTTACATATATTGGGTTCCGTATATACTAAAATTTTAGTATTGAATGCTACAGCTCCGTATCCAGGATTTTATTTCGGGGGGGTGAGCGTCTAAAGACTTTATTTCGGGGGGGGTCAAGTAAAGAGAGTTTTACGATCTGGGTTTATAGGAAAAATCAAAAATTTCGGGGGGGTTGGACCCTTAAAATCCTGTTCTGGATACGGGCCTGGAACCCTATATATGTGAATCACTGTGACAAAAAGTTTCGGCGCACAATTAGACCACAAAGGGACCTAATTACTAAATTTCATTCCTTCTTCTTAAGGTGCCTAGCCGTTTCGGATGTGGGCGATCATCGTGTCAATTTCTACTTTACTTTTTATCATGTGGAACAGCTCTTCAGTTGTTTTGTCATTCCATTGTCTCAGATTGGCGAGCCATGATATTCTTCTTCTTCCAGGACCGCGTTTTGAGTTTATTTTTCCTTGAAAAATTTGCTGCAGAAGACAATATCTCATCTCATTTCTCATTATGTGTCCTAGATATTCTAACTTTCTACATTTTATTATTTCAGGTTTTTTCTTAATTCTTCTTAATTCTTCAACATTGGTAACTTTTTTGGTCCAGGATATTTTTAGCATTCTCCGTTATAGCCATAATTCGAAAGCCTCCAGTCTTTTGGTTGTTTCTTTCTTTTGGGTCCACGTTTCCGCTCCATACAAGAGTACGGAGAATACATAACATTTTAGGAGTCGAAGTTTGGTATTCAGTTTTAAATAGTGACTTTTGAACATAGAACTCATTTTGTTGAACACCGCTCTGGCTTTTTCAATGCGACATTTAATTTCTTGTGAGGTATCCCATTCTTCATTTATAATAGTGCCCAAAAATGTATAATATCTAAATTTCATACGACATGCATACTAACTTTCAACAACATTCGTCAACGTTGAGTGGCAAGGGTACCCCCCAAGCCACGATGGGATTTAAGTACAGCTTACGCGGGGGAGGGACAAACGGATTTTTATTCGATTTTTGGATTCTGTAACGTACCTTGAAATGTTAAGCACCAAAGTTCATTAATATCCGGAAAACATGAAGAACAAGGAAATTCTGCTTCTCTAGTTGTGTTCTTCACTTGTGTGTGTTGTACTTTTTCATAATTTATTTTCTTATGTTTTGGAAGAACAAGATCTCTGACAATAGCGATGTGGCAATACAATGTTGCCTATTTTAAAGTTGTTTAACAGCTCTGTTGTGTTGTGCAACAGTTACTGTTGAAACTGTTGGTACATCTTTAAAAAAATGAGTTTATTATAATTCCAGATTAACCTTCCGCGGAGCCCGTAGGACTTTCACAGAGCGGCCCCCCCGCGGGCGCCGTCTATAGGTTTTCCTTTTTGGAGCCAGTACAAACGTTGATTATCTTTTGGCCTTTTGGTCTAGTACCTACAGCTGGTAGAGAAAGGTGAAATTAAATTTTGAGTATACCAACATCGATAAAACATGGTTACCGCTCATGCTAAAAAACAAACAATTTGCTTATGTTGCAATATTCGTTTCTTTATTAAGTTCCTAGGTAGTAGGTACCTACTTGTACTTTCCTAAATTAGATTTTACTACATACTTTGAAGTGTTGGGGGCCCAGTCAAAATGATATGTTTTTCAATTGTCAACCCAGAAATGTCGAAATATCTAGTGTAAGTTGTCAAAGCGCGGGGCTTGTAGCACGTGCTACGAGTGCTACTATTGTTAATCCGGCCCTGCGCTGGGGAATAAATTTTCCTAGGGGAGTTCACATTTTTAGCAGGGCATGACTGCGTGAACAACAATGAAAAAAAACGGCAAGGAGTAAAATCGGTATTACTTTAAGAGAATTGAGACAGAAGAAAGTGCAAAAATAAATTTAAGTGTGGGATGACTTTTATGGGTGGAATGGAAGAGTGGGTGTTGTGAGATACTTATATTAGGTACTATTTCCTTTTTACTTTCCTAATACATTTCTACTTTCAGAGTGAATGAGGGTGTTGTGAGATACTTATATTAGGTACTATTTCCTTTTTACTTTCCTAATACATTTCTACTTGCAGAGTTAATGAGGGTGTTGTGAGATACTTATATTAGGTACTATTTCCTTTTTACTTTCCTAATACATTTCTACTTTCAGAGTTAATGAGGGTGTTGTGAGAGATACTTATATTAGGTACTATTTCCTTTTTACACTCCTAATACATTTCTACTTTCAGAGTTAATGAGGGTGTTGTGAGATACTTATATTAGGTACCATTTCCTTTTTACTTTCCTAATACATTTCTACTTTCAGAGTTAATGAGGGTGTTGTGAGAAACTTATATTAGGTACCATTTCCTTTTCACTTTCCTAATACATTTCTACTTTCAGAGTTAATGAGGGTGTTGTGAGATACTTATATTAGGTACCATTTCCTTTTTACTTTCCTAATACATTTCTACTTTCAGAGTTGATGAGGGTGTTGTGAGATACCTATATTAGGTACTATTTCCTTTTCACTTTCCTAATACATTTCTACTTTCAGAGTTAATGAGGGTGTTGTGACATACTTATATTAGGTACTATTTCCATTTTACATTCCCAATACATTTCTACTTTCAGAGTTAATGAGGGTGTTGTGAGATACTTATATTAGGTACTATTTCCTTTTTACATTCCCAATACATTTCTACTTTCAGAGTTAATGAGGGTGTTGTGAGATACCTATATTAGGTACTATTTCCTTTTCACTTTCCTAATACATTTCTACTTTCAGAGTTAATGAGGGTGTTGTGAGATACTTATATTAGTTACTATTTCCTTTTTACTTTCCTAATACATTTCTACTTTCAGAGTTAATGAGGGTGTTGTGAGATACTTATATTAGGTACCATTTCCTTTTTACATTCCTAATACATTTCTACTTTCAACGTTAATGAAAATATTTACTTTATTCGTCTATTTTCTATTTTCACGAACTCATTTAAGGATTTTCCCCCTAATTATATGCTCCTACATTATTTAGAAAGCGTGATTACCTCAAATATCTGTCTTATAAATTTATACACGGAAACACTTTTAAATTCCAAATCTTTTTGCATCATACCTTAAGCTCTTCTATAATGTTTTTTATTTTCTTTGTAATACTAAGTTATAGCTTTTGCACTCAAATTACTTTTGCATGGCTAGACCTTGATTCTTAACTTTCCAATGAATGGGAGGGTAACTATGTACAAGTTACTGTATGCTGGCTATTCTCGCTTCAAGCTGGTAGAGGTAAATATGGGTAGCTGACCCACTTAAGGAACGATTTTTCTTCAAATTTTCTGACGTAATTAATTATAATCAATATTCGGGGAAAACGGAAATATTGAATTGATTACTGACGAAGGAAGGATCTTCTTATATAAGAACGACATTTTGGTGCAAGGGGAAATCACTGAATTGTACCCAATTAAAAAAGAAAATATTTTCCTTGAATTTAAAAAAAAAATGACAATGTGTTTTTTCTTAGAGTCAATTTGATCTATTTTTGTACTTCCTCCTTGTTGAGAGAGAGTGTATGGGTCTTTCTGAGCTTGGCTCGCAGTTTCCCCAGACACGTATAAGTAGTGCTAAGAACGGAGTGAACTGCTGAGGTGGTTTTTGGAACACTAAATAATGTAACGAAAAAGGTCTTACCTTTATAGCACAACACTAGACGAATGAAAGAAAATACTTACGTCTAAGAAGGATGAATAAGTGTCAGACTTAGGACAAGGCGAGTGACGAAAGTTGACTGAACCGATAAATAATTTTGAATGAATCGATGTTATTATTTTGAAATATTCAAATTAGAAAAGGTGCTCAGCTGCGCATCAGCTTACAACCAGCTTCAAGATTCGGCTCCGGGGAGATTTTTTCTAATCAATTATTTTTATATGACAGGAGGGAATTTAAAGGCACAGCGCGGACATGAACATATTCTCAAAATTGACTAATTTAACCCATTGCCAAGGGGGGGGGGGGGACANCATATCCTGTTTAGATTGATAGTGAGATTATTGGAGGAGGAGGAAGACGAAGACGTTCTTATCATATCCTGTTTTCTTCCAGAAAAACAGATTCCCAAATATTTTCTCTCACAATATTATCTTTATAGGAGTCCACTCTGACATCAAATAGGAGTGGGTTTCGACTAACCAACTCAACCAACATATCATCTTCATTAGAACAAAATGATATTTCCAGTTTTCTACCGGAATTAATTAGAAAGATAGTGAAAATTAGGAACTACATACACAAGTAAACAAGGACTGAGTCATCTGATTGGAGCGACCATACTGCTCTCGAAGCGACAGGGTTGCGCGGCCCTATGTTGCGACTCTCTGTCGCACGACCCAGTCGCCAGCTTTGGTCTGTCCTTCATTTAAATACATAGAAAGCAGTGGTGTCGCGGCCGCCAGGCGCGGTCGCGAGAAACGGAATGCTACCTTCATGATTTTTTCTAATCCATCCAGAATTTATAAACCCTGAATTTTCAACTATTGTGGTACCTCTAACTTATAACTTATTGAGCAGACATTATTTATACATACCTCCGTATCGACTGTGCTCCTATTTTGAACAATTAGGAAAAAATCCTTGAGCATTTCTCTGGAACGAATGTCATCTCCAGTGGAATAGACAATATTTATACTTACCTCCGTATCGACTGTGCTCCTATTTCGAACAATTAGGAAAAATTCCTTGAGCATTTCTCTGGAACGAATGTCATCTCCAGTGGATTGTAAGAATATTGCGTAGTTCACAGACAATATTTATACGTACCTCCGTATCGACTGTGCTCCTATTTTGAACAATTAGGAAAAATTCCTTGAGCATTTCTCTGGAACGAATGTCATCTCCAGTGGATTGTAAGAATATTGCATAGTTCAGTAAAATATCTAAATCACTAGCACAAATATTTACTGCTTCTTCGAAACACATTTTAGCGTTTTTAATATCATCCAAGTGATTTAATGTAACTGAAACACAAAAAATAAACATTCTTGTGAGTATTCTCGCATGTGAGGCCCAAGGGCGTAGCGGGGGTGGAAACTGTGAGGGGGGGTAATGTGTATTAAAATGCTGACTCACCACTGCAATTTGCCGATTGCGTTAATACTATATATAGGAATGAAATTATTAAAATCTTTGTATGGGTATGAATTATCACTGAATTTTCTTGTGAAATTGTTGATTTATATAGAAAAATGCTGTAGTTGAAGTATAATGTAACATTCATTGTACTCATTGCAGTAAATTAATGACATAAGTGTACAAAAGACAAGATAATGATACCCAGAAATATTGATTGCATGAATCTATGTGCCTCGAATCGACAGATTTTTCAACGGCCATTTCGAATTCTGTGGTGTTTTAATAGCGACCAGTTTTCAACGATTTCATGGACTTTAATTTCTTCAACCCGCGAATTGCCGACTGATAAATGTTGAAGAAAGTTCGGGGGAGTCACACTCCCCACTCGCTACGCCCCTGGTTAGGCCAGAAGGGGATAAATGAAGAAGAAAAAACTTTTCAGAAGGAACACATTTTTAAAAAAGATAATATTTTGATTTTTATATTTTTTGTACTTTATTGCAAATTAAAAAAAAAAATCTGCTGTGAACATCATGCGACTTCCCTATATATAAAAAACAATAAAGTATTGAAATGGGCTGAAATTTTCGATGTCGAGTTTTCAAGGCCAAAACACGTTTTGAAGTCCTCAGAGTCCAAATCTATATTACACTTCAACCTAAGTTGTAGCTCTTTCCATTCTGGTTTTAGGCGGAACCGCCAAAAAGCGGCTTTCAACCGCTAATTAGCAGCGAACAATATATTACACTTTAACGTAAGTTGTATTTTTAAATTTCTTGTATAAAATTGATATGAATCGACACCAAATTTCAAGTTCTAGCTCTTTTCATTCTGATTTTAGGCAGAACCGCCAAAAAGCGGCCTTCAATTAGCGGCCAACAATTTATTACACTTCAACCTAAGTTGAATTTTTCAATTTCTTGTATGAAATTGACACGATATTAGGATGGTTTAGTGACCTTGGTACATCTGTTAAGGTATTTCATATTCAACTTCGTCTTTTTTTAAATAGGATGACATGTTTTTTATACATAATATAATTCTATATTCAATTAAATATTTTATTTATTCCTGCAGTGTCTTTATGATAGCAAATAAATTTGATTTTTTACAGGTTTCTCAAGGTCATCAGTCATTACAGTATATGTCCCCCTGGATATCGTGACATTTTCATCGGAATAAATTCGATTTAAATTTAGCATTGGGAGCTTTTAGAACACCCTATGCATAGGACATGTGTTCTCAAACGGTGGTACGCGTACCACCGGTGGTACTCGGGCCCATTTCAGGTGGTACGCGAAGTCATTTTCAGTTGTACACAAAATATCATAAAATAAATGTAGGCATTATGTAAAAAAAAAAAATCCCTCCTAATAATACGAGTGACTCAGAGTGAATTAGAAATCCGTTCGCAGAAAACACAGACGCAGGCGTTGCTGACGAAGATATAAAGAATCGTATTTTGATCTGGCAAGTGACAGCACAGTGAAAGATATGTTCAACAGTAGTAGTATTTTAGTTGATTTTTGGATGAAAATTTGCAAGTTTCCAGCGAATGGAGGGTAAAACCCCCGTCTTGAATGACCAATAGATGTTAAAGAGACGTTAAGCCAAATTAAAAAAAAAAAANAAAAAAAAAAAAAAAAAAAAAAAAAGATCAAATATCCAAGTCTCCACAAGAAAGCGCTAAAAGCCCTATAACCCTTTGTTACCACATAATTGTGCGAATCTGGATTTTCTCAAATGTTGTACTTGAAAAACAAGTATAGGAGTAAATTATCTGTGTCTCATGAAATTCGCGTAAAAATTAGTAATATTCAGCCTGATATTGAAGTAATTGTTTCTGATAAGAGTACCTAATATCATCGGAAAATGAGGAAGTGGGTTCAAACTCCCACCTTTCTACTCACTCTGCCACTCTGTTTTCCATCTTATCAGGTACATTTGCATGATGAATTTTTAACTTCAGATTCTTTGTGGAATTATGGNCCCCCCCCCCCCCGCCCAGAGTAGTGGAACTTCAAAAATCCGAAAAAATACCAAGTGATACTCGGTATTGAGAAGGTTGAGAACCCCTAGCATTGGATATCAATATTTATTTAGCGTATGTTGTTTGACGTTATAGTGAAAAGAATCTCAAGTTGGAGTGGTTTGATTTGTTTTATATTTAGAATTGGATGCTTTTAGAATGAACTTTTTGGCGGTAACTTGCTCCCACTTGAACTTTGATTTTTTTCTTATTTTTTAGCTTGCGGTTACCTTCCATGCAGCACCTATTTATTTGACGCCCGTTCTCGATGCACAGATTACATCTTTTGATGATGTTCCCGAACACCTCTCGCCTTCCTTGTACGAGTATATGGTAGCAACAATTTCCTCTGCCAACAGTGTCCATTGTGTACAGGAGTTTCCTAAACCAGAGATTTCACATACATACATAACCATAACCGTTCCATCATTGGATAGGTCGATGAATGAAACCTCGCCATCATCGTCGATCATTGTATTTCTCATGTTGTTCTAATCTCCGCCAAATCGATGCCCCCCTTTCTATGAACAACATTCTTTATTGTGTCGCTGTAGTGACACAATGAAGAATGTTGTTCAATACCAGAGATTTTATGTGCCTTTTATTAATCAATTCTATTTATTAAAACTGTTTTTATTAAATTTTACTCCATAGGAAAATGAAAATAAAATTAATGTCACAATAATAAAATTATTGAATAATAAAATAATCATCTCTGTAGACTCGAACCAACAACCCCTAAATAAGTAATTTTCATAAAGAAATTCTCAAGAAAAAGGTTGGCATTGATACCTACTCATTTATTCAATTTTTACTACGTACTCAGTTCAAAGCAACCCACGACTTTCTCAAGTAATCAATTCATAACTTCCCCAATATGCATGTTATTTAAATAATTTTCATATTTTTGGAAAGCCAAAAAAGGGGGCATGTTATTCCTAAAGAGTGTCGTCGGGTTTGTAGAATTTTTTTCGGGCCTTTTTCACAAAGTATTTGGAGAGTCCGCTTAGAACTCTGTTTGTTTAGAATTGGAAAGAATTGGTTATAACTTTTTGTTGAGCCCATGTAACATATTATTTCTATGGCAAATTTTGGTGCACCTCACATGGCAAAAGAATTTTTTTGATACAATGTGCAAAAAAAAGTTATTTCACAAGAAGTAAGGCAAGGTCATGCATTTTGAAAATAACACCAAAAAGCCGCCATTTTGAAAACGGTACATTTTCGCCATAGGGTATATTGGTCTTTTTGACTGCAAATGGTGTGTTCTACCACCCATAATTTTTTGGCGGCGTAATTTAGATATACCCTGTGTAAGTGACTATTATTATTAAAAATTGGGGAATTACATTTTGAATGCCCCTCTTATTTGCAGTCTTGAAGGAAATTAAATTTCCTTTTCAGAAGGACCTACATTTCCGTTTTTCAATTTACATCTAAAACTAATATTCAGTTATTTATTTGCTTTGTAACAAATTTGGTTTGTTTAGTTAAAACAAGGTCAAGAGAATTTTAATATTTACTTTAAAGCAAACTTGTGGCAAAAGATATCTATCTTGTACTGGGAAAAAATAAATAAGAACAAATTCAAAGAGTAACTGAACTAACAAAAATGAATGGTAAGGAAAATAATACTAGACATTCTCTTCCTTAATCATTCTATCCGACTACCATCGAATGTAGATGTTGCTCTTCCAAAGTTCAAAAGGTTTGAAGTCTATGAGTGATAATATATTTATATTTTTTTCTGCTGCCGTCAGGGGCATAGCGACTGGGGTGGTATGGGGGGTGATAACCCCCCTCCCCCAACTTTCTCCAACATTCATCAGTCGGCAAATCGCGGATACTTCATCCATAAAACTGTAAATTTTTCACACATGGAGATAAAATCGGATGTTTTGAAAAAATTCCGACATTAATATTGGAGAATAAGACGTAAATTGGGATTTCAAACAGAGTGCATATTGTTCTTAACAAGATTTTTAAAATTTCATCATTAATGTCAAAATCAGTTCCTGTAACGTCAGCATCTTGTGAACGGTCATATAGTAAATGACCCAAANCTTTGTTATCTAAACCTTTCCCAAAAAGTGTTTTCTGCGTGACATTGAAAAAGAAGCACAGGGTTAGATGATATACACTCGCGTTTCACATTTGATGGCTTATCTCGAAAAAAAATTCGGGGGGGCTATAGCCGGCCAGCCCCCCCCCCTTGTGTACGCCCATGGGCTAACATTTTTGTTGAGTTTTAATGTCAAAACACGAAATCTCCGATATTGTACCGTGCGTCTGTCTGTGAACGTATGTCATTTCCATATAAGAGCAAACCACGAATGTTTTGGTTGACATCCAATCTACTTTATCGGTTTTTGCCTCTTATTAGCGGTTTAAAAAAAATATACCCTTGAGTGGAAGGTCACCACTAGGCGAGGTTAATGCCTGAGGCATTTCCTACCACCTAACCCTTAGAGCTCTATTTTTATGTGGTCAAATACTCAAATTAATGAGGAAAAAAATCCTGCCTCTGCTAGGGATCGAACCCACGCCTTCCTGTTTACCAGGCGAGCGCTTAACCACTGAGCTACCGAGGCAGGTAGCTATAAGGAAACTGTTAAAGTGTACCTTAGGCTTAGTAATATTGGAGTGACTGTTGAGAATATCTTGTAATGCTATGATGCCCACAAATTGAGACATAATAATACAAAAAAAAAAATGTAACATTTTACAAATAGAAAAATATTGTAATGGGCTAACTGGTTCTTTCTCTATCATGAATCCTGTCGAAAAAGAGAACGCTATGTCCTATTTCATATGTCGATTGCACCTAAAGAACTTAAAAAGGTTCATCTGGGTTAGATGCTCCTAAAAAATCTTGCTATAAAAAACCTAATCTCTGACAGATCCCCCATTTTGGATATCGGTTAAAAAAATATATATCCTTTTACGAGGCTGCTTCGTGGCAACTTTTTTGGCCGCTGCGGGGGCCCCCTCCGCCTCTGTGTCTGTAATGAGAATATGTAGAATAGAGTTTATTATAACTTTCTAGTAGCGAACATAAAGTTTGAAAGCTTAATTGACTGTTTGGATAAATTCAACTTACAGCTACAAACTTTTTCTTGCTAAAAAAACACATTCCTATATTATTCCAAAGACTTGAAGATTCTGTTAACTTCTGAGCTGCTAATTTGAATTTCGCCAAGGCTACATCTGGTTCTTTATATTTCTGAAATTATACATAATTATTATAATTTTCATTAGGACCTTCAAGTATTTCTTTGAACTTTGGATCTCACTCGTTCAAAATGTTCCATAAGACGACCACCAAAAAACGAATCAGATAATTCTATGATGTCCATAGCAAATTTTATCAAAATCGGATAAGGCGTTCGAGAGTCATTGTGGTAGAAACATAATACATGTCCGTACCAAGTTTTATCAAAATCGGACAAAGCGTTCGAGAGTTATCGTGGTGGAAACAACATGCCCATACCAAATTTCATCAAAAATCGGATAAGGCGTTCGAGAGTTATCGTGCGTGGTAGAAACATAATACATGTCCATACCTAGTTCATCGAAATTGGACAAGGCGTTCGAGAGTCGTGCGTTGTAGAAACATAATACATGCCTATACCAAGTTCATCAAAATTGGACAAGGCGTTCGAGAGTGATCGTGGTAGAAACATAATACATGTACATACCAAGTTCATCAAAGTTGGACAAGGCGTTCGAGAGTTATCATGGTAGAAACATAATACGTGTCCATACCAAGTTCATTAAAATTGGACAAGGCGTTCGAGAGTTATCATGGTAGAAACATAATACATGTCGATACCAAGTTCATCAAAATTGGACCAGGCGTTCGAGAGTTATCTTGATACAAAAAGCAAAAAAACGAGCCAAAGAAAAATGGTTATGTTAAAGTTCGTTGGGTCAATATGTGTTCGTGTCAAATAGGACGAATCCCGAGCATGGGTAAACCTTTCGATTTATTTATT
>CM022875.1:2956922-2972870 GCA_012654025.1 Pachypsylla venusta
TCACCTGATATTCTGTACCAATAGCAATAAGGGCACTTGCATGAATTTGGTCATGTGCAATAGCATAGGCAAATTAACAATGTACTAGATTAAACTAAATCATATATGAAAGTGACTCACCTGATATTCTGTACCAATAGCAATAAGGCCACTTGCATGAATTTGGTCATGTGCAATAGCATAGGCAAATTTATTAAAAGCTTTTTCATTCTGACCTTCTTGTAAATATAGGAGACCAAGTTCAGTAGCCAAATCACTATTCGATGGAAATTGTCTGCAAATATAATGATCTAAATCTTAATATATAAATCAGAAATTTGTGTGTACCTATGTGCTCTGTACCTATGTGGTAGGGGTTGTCTGTTACAATACCACAGCCCAAACGAAAAAATTTCGGCATTGGACCACCCCAAAATTATGGTCTACGACCTCAGGAAAATTATCAAAACTAAAAAAAATCAAGCCTTTTTCGAGTTACGCTAAATTTATTCACCAAAATCGGAGAGTCACGGTCGCGACATTTTATTGTATCTGCCTCAAAGCAACTTTGCATACAAGGTAGCCAACTCATCAAAGTATTCTTCTCTCTGACTAATCTTCAATGCTTTATTTGAATTGTACCTACCTCAAAGCTGCATTATATACTTGAATTGCTTCTTTTGTTCTGTTTTGATTTGCATACAAGGTGAAAACTTCTCCAAACTGTAAGAGCAGACCTCTCCAAAAGTGCTTCCTTCAGTGTCGACTCCTACTAATTGTGATAGACATAATGTTTACTTATTATTTTCAATACTGAACTTTTGGAATCATCACGAAGAAAAATACACATCCCAACTTTGTTCTCCCTACTTTGAACACATGTGTCCTGTTTTGAGTGTTATTATTATATTGATTTAAGTCCCTTTACTTTGGGAGGGAGTCTGGCAATTTGTGTATTAAGACAAAAGTATCCAAAATAACCTGGGCAGGTTACTGAGTGTGGACTGTGGATACTGAGTGTGGACTGTGGATACCGTTTCATTTAAATAATAATAGGTCTTATTTATACGCCCGAATAGGACTGAAGAGTCCCTTTACACCGGCAGTTTTTGGGTGCTGTTATTATGTGGTAAAATATCTCAAATTCATGAGGATTAAATTCCGTGAATTGGCTGGGTTTAAACCCACGACCTATTTTGGGTGCTGTTATTATATGGTAAAATATCTCAAATTCATGAGGATTAAATTCCGTGGATTGGCTGGGTTTGAACCCACGACCTACTGATTACCAGTTAAAGCTGCTTTCCCACGGGACGCAACATTTCATGCTCCGCTGTTCCTACTGAATCAAATGAGATCAAATCCCACTGGCTGCAACATTGCCTCGCAACGTTGTGAAACAAACAAAAGGTCGATGTTGCTCTCCCGAGAACCTTGCAACTGTTTGGTTCAACATTTTGAGGTGACTGTGAGTTAATTTAATAAAAAAAACTCTGCCAATGTGACACCTGGGTTTATTATTTTTCTGGCAAAAAATAATACATTTTTTGGGGGGTACCCCCCAAAAAAAATTGAGGGGGGTTATCATGATGATTCCAAATCTAATTAGACCCTAAATTTGACATACTTACCAAATTTGAAGTCTCTGGCTCTTACCATTCTCTTTTTAGACAGGATTAATGANTTCTCTCTGACTAATCTTCAATGCTTTATTTGAATTGTACCTACCTCAAAGCAGCATTGTATACTTGAATTGCTTCTTTTGTTCTGTTTTGATTTGCATACAAGGTAGCCAACTCGTCAAAGTATTCTTCTCTCTGACTAATCTTCAATGCTTTATTTAAATGATTAATGGCCTTTTCAGAGTCTCCCAGTTTAGAGTATGACATTGCTGAAAATTTAAGATGACGTCATCACGAATTGTGCAAATAAGAAAGTCAATCATATGATATCATCATAACATAAGGGCCTGGTTGAGAATCCTTACGGGTAATGTAGTAGCTTCTCATTGCTTTCTGCATAGGTAATGGAAAGGATATCGTTTCCGAACTTTCCCTTTGATCGACTTTTACAACCGGAATGGGCTTGGGTGCCTTGAAAGTATTCTGTTTAAGATGTTGTTGATTGCTGTTTAAGTTTTTAATTTTCATATAAATTTCAAAAAGAATTTTTGTATCAAACTACAAATATAAAAATGAGTCAGGAGCGCTTTCGTCCGTTACGACATCGTTTCATCGCAATGTTCTTTATTATATGTTAATTTCATGTTTAAGGTCTTGTTCTAGGGTGGTACACATAATTGCTCGGTAAATATAGTTTTTAATTTTCATCATGTATCTAATTTTAGAGGCTTTAATTCACTGCAGCTCTGACTCACTTATATAGGCGAAGGTTTCGGGGGCTTAAGCCGCAACCCCCCCCCCCCCCCCCCCCCCNACCCCTGAATGTTTCGGGTCATATACTAGATAAAATGGAAAAAATATATGTTACTATGGTTATACGGGCACAAAAAAAAAAAAATCAAATTTTGAATGTAACCTTTGTTTAGAATTCAGATTGTAGTAAGAATTGGTGAACTTGGGCTATGTTCACATGACCGCGCGGTACGACTTCAATATCTACATTACAAACAAGAAAGAATCGTTCACTTGACGGAACATATTCCAAAAAGATCGTTCAGTCAATCTTCAATTCATCTCTATGACGAAAAGTACTCATAACTAGAATAAGTTGTTTTGTGCAATAATCTCAATATATCATTTTGTTGCTTACACATTCTTGTCTTTCAGAGATGGAATTATCTCGACCCTATTGGGGTTTATTATTTTCAATAATGAACCTTCGGAATTGTTACGAAAATATCTGGTGTGAACATCACACGATTTTCCTTATCAATAAAAAGCGGTCTTCAACCACTAATTAGCGGCCAACAATATATTTATTACACTTCAAACTAAGTTGCATTTTTCAATTACTTGTATGAAATTGATTGAATAGACACTAAATTTCAAGTTGTCGTTCTTGAGATATCTTGTTCACAGACAGACACACATAATCTCAATATATCATTTTGTTGCTTACACATTCTTGTCTTTCAGAGATGGAATTATCTCGACCCTATTGGGGTTTATTATTTTCAATAATGAACCTTCGGAATTGTTACGATAATATCTGGTGTGAACATCACACGATTTTCCTTATCAATAAAAAGCTATTAAATTTTATGTTTTCTTAACAAAAATTTCAACCACAATGAATACGTATTTGAAAGGATCTTCGTTGAAAGATACTTTTGTATTATTTTCAAGCTTTCACAAGAGAGTTTCTATGAGAAATTGTATAGATATATTACTATACAAAATGTGTGGGTTAATCTTATTCTCCACTAAACATGTAAACTAAACCATAAATAGGGAGGTTGATTGAACTACTGGAAAACTATGCTAAACAATAAATAGGGAGGTTGATTGACAATGTCACTGGAAAATTGTACTAAACCATAAATAGGGAGGTTGATTGAACAATGTCACTGGAAAACTGTACCAAACCATAAATAGGGAGATTGATTGAACAATGTCACTGGAAAACTGTTATAAACCATAAATAGGGAGATTGATTGAACAATGGTACTGGAAAACTGTACTAAACCATAAATAGGGAGATTGATTGAACAACGTCACTGGAAAACTGTACTAAACCATAAATATCAAAACCATATATAGGCAGATTGATTGAACAATGTCACTGGAAAACTAATATCATCCACTTTAGCCAGCGTCACTGGCACGTTGAATACACCGTTACATCACTGAAGTTAAGCAACGTCCAGCGGGGTTGTACCATATGGAGTTTCCTCGTGATGCGGGCTATTTTTTCGGCCTAACCCAGACTGGGTGTGAGGTCAATATGGGTACAGTTGGTTGGTAAGTTTACAGCGAATACAGCGTAAAACACCGCTCTTGAATAACCAATAGATGTTAAAGAGATGTTTTGGAAAGAAAAAAATATCATCCACTCATCCAATTATCAAATATGCAACAAAAGTCACTCCCTTTGTTTTTCCCGTGGCTGTAAAAAGCGTATTCCATTTATATGTCCAACGTCAATTTCCAGATGTTGACCATTTTACGCAGCACAAAATTTTAAAGGTACAGGAAAACATTTTCTCCTTGATAATAATACCTACTTCCCGTATACTCACTAGTCACTACACACCTACTCAGGTTGAAAATCGAGAAACTGCCTACGTGTGCACTATTTTAGAAACTAAAATTGACATTTGAATAGAAGGAAATTCTGACGTCGCGTCGGAATTATATGACAACTTTAGAGATAAATACAAAAAGCTCATTTTACATTCAGGGTAGCTGGATAGACGCACCTTAAATTTATCAAACAATTAAATAGATATAAACTTTTTTTTTTTAATGTCTCTTTAACATTTATTGGTCATTCGAGACGGGGGTTTTACTCTTCATTCGCTGGAAACTTGGAAATCTCACCCAGCCTGGTTCGGGCCGGAAAAAACACACTGGAAGTTGCTTAACCTCAGTGATCTAACGGGAGCTGGTGTATTCAACGTGCCATAGACACTGACAAAGCATAACCTATATTTCAGTTTAATCAAGCAAAACGCTAGTTTTGCAACGCCAAGAAAAACAAAACGAGCGTGGTATAATTAAATTTACACAAATCACAGTAGAATTTATTGTACCCTTTCAGCATGAACCAGTTGAATGCCGACTTTGTGGCCTGGAATATGAAACAGCTACTCACATTATCTTTCAATATCCACACGCTGGACATTCATGATCTTTGGCACCAATGATCTTCGAAAAAACATAACAACCACAACTTGAAAGCACGGGACCTAAAATTTTATAAGGGGACGGAAATTCTGAAACTTATAAGCCAGTGGAAACTACAGCTCTTGGCTCACTACATGGGAATATTCGGTAGGTCGGAAGAATCAAGCTCTGGTCAACATAGATCTATGCAAGAGTTTTATAATAATAATTGCTAGCTGTTTGCCACGGCTGTAAAATCAACCAAAGCACGACTCCTATTTAGAAGAACTCTGCCAATAAGACACATGTAATAATTATTTTACTGGCAAAAAAATACCCCCCCCCCCCAAAAAAAANCCCAAAAAAAAAAATCATCTGGGGCGTAATTACATACATACAAAATTTCAAATCTCTAGCTCTTACCATTTTCTTTAGACAGCAATACTGTAAACCGCAAAATAGCGGCAAAAACCGCCAACGATTTTTGGGGCACAATTAGACCCCAGATAGGACCTATATACCAAATTTTATACAAATCGGTGAACACTAAGTGGCAAAAGTGCCCATCACGGCGGACGGCGAATAATGGGATTTTTTTTATTTGATTTTTGGATTGTGCGTACCTTGAAACATAAAATAGGGGGAGTATTTCCCCTCCCCCGTGACAATTTCAAAGGTTCATTATTGAAAAAAGGATATAATTTTGTATCCTGAAGTGGTACTTCTAATTCCGATTTCTCGGTGTTGAAAACCGGCCATAAATCCAGGAGGAATCGGAAAATTCCAATTTTCATATTTTTCATGGTGTCCTAAATATTGATTTCGATGTCGGTCACTTTTCGTTATCTCCTTCAGTATACCAAGGAATAAATGACCAAAAAGTGTAACTTTTGTCGGTTACTTATTGCTTTCGAATCACATACTAATTGGAAACTGTGTGATGCTAAATTTCAAGTCACTACGTTTAGTCATCGTGGTGCTACGTTGATTATGAGTCAGTACGTAAGTCAGTCAGTCAGTATACCAGAATTACCCTGTATTTTTGAGATTACAGATTGGTCCCGTAATTTTTTTTTTTTTTTTTTTCATTTTATTTTAAATTATCCATGCGATGATATTAACATTATATTTCGACTGTTAAAATATATTTTACTCGAAAAGTCGAGGAGCTGGATTATAAAAACTGTCAGTAACAAACATGTCTCTATTGAGTCGAAATTTCGGCCCATGAATAAATTATCGATAATGTCTACATCGGAAAAGGTCAAGAACTAAAAGTTCAAATCTAAATTGAATTACCTATTGAAAATTGAATTGTAAAAAGTACACAAAGCTCGTATTATTTTTCTTTGTAATGGCCTTTTTAAACCTATTTCAATAGAAAAAAATTTTATTTTCAAAAAGTACAATAGCTTAGGGAAAGAGCTTTCCCTAAGCTGTGTTTGTACTTATTTATACTGCCCGAATAGGACTGAAGAGTCTGAATAGGACTGAAGTCAAGGGCGTAGCCAGCATCTGGCTGCAGCTGCCCCCCCTTCCTACGCCCATGACTGTTGACACCAGCAGTTTTTTTTGGGTGCAATTAGTATGTGGTAAATATATCAAATATCTGTTTGGCTGTGCTTCGCTACGGTTACAAAATTCAACAACAATTTCGAGATCGCGAAATTAAAGCTTATCAATTTTAGATTTTTGGGGGACCCCCCCCCACCACCACCAGAATAAGCACGGCTCCCAATTAGAACATTCATTATTTTACTCAAGGATATTACTTTTTTACTGCAGAACACCTTCCTATTAATTTTCACCTTTCTCACTCATCTCATGTGTTACTTCTCAATTATGGATTTGTGGTGGAACCGACCCCTTGGGTGAGTGTGGTTTCCAGTTTCATCAACATATATCTGTTCATATATATATATATCCATTTCACTCGTTTCATGTAGCCATAACCCATGAGAAAATGCTATGAAGTGCCGGGGGTTATGAATAAAAAATTTAAAAAAGATCACAGATTCACAGAACTACTAGTTATCTGCCCTCATTTTTTGTTAATTTTTTTGGGCCATGTTTTGCTACCCGGAACCAAGTGTTGGCAATTTAAATGAGCCAGTTGCACGTGCGGGACCAGGTCTTTAGTTGAGAGGGGCGGTGATCGAGGCTCCAAACTCTGAAATGGAAGTCAGTAGTTTTTATAAACACGCAATTGAGGAAAACTGTTTCGGCGTTCAATTTCTTCAGTTCTGGGGTGGGGTGATCGACCCTATCCCCCCCCCCAGACCTGAAGCTATGAACATTCATTCTATTCATGGAATTCACTGATCAGTTTTTGGGTCCTATTTTCTTTCCACCTGTGACCTGTGTGTACCGAACGAAGTAAATGCCTATTTTAAAACCACGATTTCTTTTTTGGTTGTCTTTTTATTAACTATTAAATAAATTAAATTTAAACAAAACACTTACCAAAAACACTATTTATATTAATTTATGAAGAAACTAGTTTCGAATCATTCGATTCATCATCAGTCTAGTCGAGTNCCAACTTAGTGAACATTTTTTCCTAACTTCAGTGTCAAACTAAGTGAAAACTTTATTGTCCAACTTAGTGAACATTTTTTCCTAACTTCAGTGTCAAACTAAGTGAAAACTTTATTGTCCAAC
Organism: Pachypsylla venusta; assembly: GCA_012654025.1. NCBI lineage: Eukaryota > Metazoa > Arthropoda > Insecta > Hemiptera > Aphalaridae > Pachypsylla > Pachypsylla venusta. The sequence continues at coordinate 2,964,350 of CM022875.1, forward strand.
TTAGTGAACATTTTTTCCTAACTTCAGTGTCAAACTAAGTGAAAACTTTATTGTCCAACTTAGTGAACATTTTTTCCTAACTTCAGTGTCAAACTAAGTGAAAACTTTATTGTCCAACTTAGTGAACATTTTTTCCTAACTTCAGTGTCAAACTAAGTGAAAACTTTATTGTCCAACTTAGTGAACATTTTTTCCTAACTTCAGTGTCAAACTAAGTGAAAACTTTATTGTCCAACTTAGTGAACATTTTTTCCTAACTTCAGTGTCAAACTAAGTAAAAACTTTATTGTCCCAACTTAGTGAACATTTTTTCCCAACTTCAGTGTCGAACTAAGTGAACACTTTATTGTCCGAACTTAGTGAACCTTATTGTCCGAACATAGTGAACATTTTTTTCCCTAATTATTGTCCGAACTTAGTGATCATTTTTTCCTAACTTTACTGTCCGAACATAGTGAACATTTTTTTCCTAATTATTGTCCGAACTTAGTGAACATTTTTTCCTAACTTTACTGTCCCAATTTAGTGAATATTTTTTCCTAACTTTACTGTCCCAATTTAGTGAACATTTTTTCCTAACTTTACTGTCCCAATTTAGTGAACATTTTTTCCTAACTTCATTGACCCAATTTAGTGAACATTTTTTCCTAACTTTACTGTCCCAATTTAGTGAAACATTTTTCCTAACTTTATTGTCCCAACTTAGTGAACATTTTTTCCTAACTTTACTGTCCCAATTTAGTGAACATTTTTTCCTAACTTTATTGTCCCAACTTAGTGAACATTTTTTCCTAACTTTATTGTCCCAACTTAGTGAACATTTTTTCCTAACTTTATGTCATATCACTGTGTAGTGTGAATGCTCCTTGAGCTCAATAAAAACGTAAAATACCAAATTCCAAAGGTTCATTATTCAAAATCATAAACCAAAACACGCTTACTGTTTTCTTTGTAAATTTTACTATTTTATAAATTGCATCGTTTGATTGTTGGAATATAAAGCGGATGAAAATACAATTGCGACTTGCCACACTGGTTCATTTGACGTTTCAAATAATACACTTGCGTTTTAGCCACACTGTTCATTTGACGTTTCAAAGAATACACTTGCGTCTTAGCCATACTGGTTCATTTGACGTTTCAAAGAATACACTTGCGTCTTGCCACACTGGTTCATTTGACGTTTCAAAGAATACACTTGCGTCTTGCCACACTGGTTCATTTGACGTTTCAAAGAATACACTTGCGTTTTAGCCACACTGTTCATTTGACGTTTCAAAGAATACACTTGCGTCTTGCCACACTGGTTCATTTGACGTTTCAAAGAATACACTTGCGATTTAGCCACACTGTTCATTTGACGTTTCAAAGAATACACTTGCGATTTAGCCACACTGTTCATTTGACGTTTCAAGGAATACACTTGCGTTTTAGCCACACTGTTCATTTGACGTTTCAAAGAATACACTTGCGATTTGGCCACACTGTTCATTTGACGTTTCAAAGAATACACTTGCGACTTGCCACACTCTTCATTTGACGTTTGAATTTCTTTTTGTATTTTTTATTTTTCTCAGAATAACTATTTCCTTTCCTTGCAAATAAAATCTGTCAAAGGTTTATGAAATTTGCCTGACAGTATTATCTTCTGCGTTTTGTTAAAAATCGGAAAAATCATCAAAATTTATGTCACATGACAATTATTTTCATTCGTCTTCTCATTGTCGGTTACATATTGTGTACGTTGTACGCTTTGTAAGAAAAAATTGAGGTGTTTTTTTTTTCGGGGTTGATTCCAAAAGTTCATTTTTTATACAATTATTAGGCCACCATGAACCACGTAAAATAAAAGAATTTGAGTTTAAAGATTCTTGTCAAAAAAGAGTTAAAAAATTTAGCTTCTTGGCAAGCCTATTTTTTTAAAAAAAAAAAAAAAAATTGCCTTAATATCTTTTTAACATCTATTGGTCATTCAAGTCGGAGGTTTTACCCTCCATTCGCTGGAAACTTGCAAACCATCTACCCATATTGACCTCACCCAGCCTGTGTTGGGCCGGAAAAAAACCAACATCACGAGGGCGCGAACCCACGCGGACACCCACATGGTACAACCTCGCTGGAAGTTGCTTAACTTCAGAAATCTAACGGGAATTGGTGTATTCAACGTGCCATAGGCGCTGGCTTAAGCCTTATTTTTAAACGTACTACTTAATTTTTGGTTTATTATTTTCTTTTGTATCTGAAGGGAACTGGTGTATTCAACGTGGTATGATCGTTGGCATTTATAATATTAGTATGGAAATGATCACGACCCCCCCCCCCCTTCTTCAATTTTTAAGCTCAGGAAATCCTTTACATTATGGCCTATCCTATCCCTGACCAGAAAAGAAAGGATAAATTTTAAAACCGAGGACGCGATGATCTATAAATCATTTTCAAGATATTAACAGAGACATCGCTTACCAATTAACAGAGACATCGCTTACCAATGCTGTAATGAATATTACTGTCCGGTTTGAATGAAAATCTCTCTGCTTTTAAATATGTGTCAACTGCCAAATCATGTTTCCCAAGAAGAAATCTGAAAATAGAGAAATTTATCTTGAACAATATATAGTTGGAGAGGAAACGTTGAATGCAGTTGATTTTGATGCACAAGATAAAGTGGAGTGAAGAATGCTAAACTAGTGGATCAAGATGATTAGGTGTTCACGTTACTGTTGTAGTCAGGGGCGTACACAAGGGGGGGCTGGCCGGCTATAGTCCCCCCGATTTTTTTTTTCGGGTTAAACCTTCAAATGTGAAACGCGAGTGCGGCGAGTGTATATCATCTAACCCTATGCTTCTTTTTCAATGTCACGCAGAAAACACTTTTTGGGATACTTACATAACAAAGTGCTAAGTTACGACGATTTTTTTCTACATTTCATATCCTATAAAAAGGAAAGTATTTTAATGGGCTGAAATTTTCGATGTCGGGTTTTCAATGCTAAAACACGTTTTGGGGTCTCCAGAACCCGAATCTCTAGTTTCAGCCATTGGTCCGTGTGTGTGCCTGTCTGTGGACAAGATATCTCAAGAACGGCAAGTGTTAGAGACTTGAAATTTGGTATGTACGTCAATTTTATGCCATGAACGGCAAAAGAATGGTAATTTGTTATGATATACAATTTGCCTAGCCAGCCCCCCCGAAAAAAAATCCTGTGTACGCCCCTGGTTGTAGTCGTTTATAGAAAAAAAAATATTAATCAAATTTTAAAAAATCATTTTCAAAAAATAAAATATTGTGCTCCTGGGGGGCTGGGCCCCCAAATTTTTCAAAATAGAAAAGCCTAAAGGGCTTAACATATGAAATTTACGTTTCTATAACAAACCGCTACAAAGATAAAAATAATTTTTAAAAAACACAATATTGGGAAAGATTATTAAGTTTGGGAAGAGAAATCTCTTCCCCATAAGGAAGCTCATTTATTTGCGAGCAATTGCCGTACATCTAAAAGTCTCCTAAATTATCTGATTTAGGGGAAAAAACGAATGTAACAAAGCCAACGAGTTACATGCACCAGTTCAGTGTTCTAAGGGGAACTCCCGTTCCCGTCTGGTCACTGAAGTTAGGTAACATTGAGCATGAAGCTACCTCGAATGGGATCTCTATCGAGGATACTACGTATCTTCGGCTTTATCGGGGTGCTTTCAAACTCGTGAGGACAACTGAAGCAACTGTTTTAATTACAGCGAGGCTGCATACTTAGTTAGCTGCTCTCAAAAAATCAAATTTAGCTTGCGTTTTTACAGCCAAGCATCACTAAAGTATACTTCGTTACATTCCAGAGGAAAACCCACTCAAAAGACTGACAAACGACAAACTGTTTGCTCGTCTACTCGTGGTTATAGCAAAAATCTACGGACAAGAAGTAACAGATAAGCGACAAAACCAGACGACAAACACGCTGATGTGTGTTCAAGACTTTAATTTTGAATTCTAAGTAACCTCCTCAGGCCCAAGCGTAAAAAGTGCTTTATAGTGCTAGATGTCCGATGTACAAACCCGTGTACTTTTATTTTATAGTGCCCGAAGCCCGCGCCATTTTATATTTCCTTCTTATCGAAAAATCTCTGCGCCAAATGAAAATTTCAAAATGTAAACAAAACAAAATAATTGAAAACAAAGTTCTCTGATGAGTCAAATTAAAACTTCGGAATTTTTATTTTTCTCTTTGTTAGGATGAGCGCCTAAGTTCAAAGTTCAATTTGCACAGGTGTGTACATCGGGCGTCGGCCACTACAAAATAGATTTGACAGCCGGGCGTCGCGCACTACAAAATAAAAGTACACGGGTGTGTATACATCGGGCGTGAGGAGGGTAATCATATTTTTTCTCCGAATTCAAATACTACTGAGATTATTCATTTTTCAGTTTTAAGTCATTTTGTGAGATTTCTTAAACTGTTCCACAAATGTATCCTATTTCTAGAAATTCTTCTTGAGATTCAATATAGTTTCAAGCTGTTTTGTGAGATTTCTTGAACTGTCCTTCAAGAAGGCCACGAAGACCCAAGCCGACGTTATTAACCAACATAATTTCAGTAATATTACGGACATTCAACTTGCCATTAACGCTGGCAATATAAATTTATTTCTTAGTGAATTTTTGATAGAATTTTTGATTGTATAGCAGAGCTAATGCAGTATTTTTTAAAATTAATTCAGTTGACTTTATTTTAATTTCATTTACATAGCGCAGTCAAATTAGTAAAAAGAGAACCTGGAATAAATTCCCATAAAGCTGAAAATGATTTTAATTCACGTGTAGCATTCCGATAAATGTAAGTTTGCGACGGTTTCTGGGGTGAGCTAAATTTGGCATTTTTTTTCTCCTCTAATTTGGCTTATACAGGGTGCGACAATTAGTTCTCCCACACTTGAAAGAGCTGGTAAATAAAAACGAAATGAGATATTTAAAAAAATATTCTGTATTCTCAAAGCCTGTGTATTCTAGTTTTTTTTTTCATCTATGCTTTGCAAAAAATGTCGCCAAAATGACGGCCTTGGCGAGTGATGACATTTGGAGGCTTTCACGGAAGTTTTCCATGACTCTCGTCAGCATACCAGCATCAATTGGATGATTTCTTCCACAATTGCCTCCCTTAACTTTACAAAGGTCCCAGGGCGATGTTTGAAGACCTCAGCCTTGAGATAACCCCACAGGAAAAACTCAGAGGGACTCAAATACGGCGCGAGGGGCCCTCGAAATGTCATGCTGTAATAAGATCCCGTGACCGGGGAACATGGGCCGTAGCCCCATACGGCCTAAAGCAGATGATGTGGTCCTAAAGTTGTGAACCCACCACAAAATTGTTTTTCAATCAGGAACTGGATCTGTGAAGTGCAAACCATATCTTGTGCGGAACGCCCTCTGAGTGGCTATAATTGATTAATTTAAAAAAAAACAGCTTACGATTAAAAAAAAAGTACGATGCTCGCGCCACCAAATCATTGCGACACCTAAAAACTAGATGTTATTTCTCGTTGAATATCACAAACCCCACGCTCCACCCACTATTACTTCCCCTCCCACGCTTTTTGAAATGTGGGAGAACTAATTGCCACACCTTGTAACACAGGATAGTAGACCGAGGGGTAAACATACTTACAAAGAACGTGCAATTTGCTTTAGATTTTCCACTTTTGTTGGATTAAGCTCGTTACATTTTTCAAAATATTTGATAGATTCTTCTATTTTACCTTCCCGCCTAAAAATCAAACCCTAGAAGAAGAGAGAACACAAATTATCAAACACACTTTCGTAGTTATATTTAATTAGCAGGCTCCACCCACTTCGTTTGGTCCAGGGCCACTTTTATCAATGGACACAATGTGCACTGTCCAGGACTGAAAAATCTAAGGGCGGAAATTTTCCCCATATGTTCGCAATGTTTTAAAATGATCATGTTTATATTTTCAAGAAGCAATAGCCCAGGATATTTGTCAGGTCCAACATGGCCCTAGATTGGCCCTTGGAATCATTGCCGATCCCGTGCTGTCCCCACAATCATTTGAAATAGTTTGCCAATAAAATAAGAATCCCTATAGAAATTAACACTATTCTATGTCTATTCTATGTCCAAAAAAGTGAAGATATAGTAATCAATTAGTCAAGTGAAGATATAGTAATTTTCAACCTTCATTAAGTGTAATTAATCGCCAACGATCATACCACGTTGAATACACCAGTTCCCGTCAGATCACTGAAGTTAAGCAACGTCGGGCGTGGTCAGTACTTGGATGGGTGACCGCTTGGGAACACCACGTATCGTTGGCTCATTTTTCCGGCCCAGCCCAGGCTGGGTGAGTTCAATGTGGGTAGCTGGTTTGCAATTTTCCAGCGAATGGAGGGTAAAACCCCCGTCTTGAATGACCAATAGATGTTAAAGAGACGTTAAGCCGAATTAAAAAAAAAAGTGTAATTAAGTAAGTATTGTCTATATAGGGCATTTTTTCATTTGTTCCAATGTGGTATAAAAAATTGTCCCCTCTGAAAGACATTAAGAGTTTTTTGATGTATGGCCGGGAACCAAATGAACCAAAAAAGAAATGAAGAATGAATGACTTTCTATACAAGTGCACAATGCGTCCCGTTTTTGGGGCGAAAAAAATCCGGTCATCCTAGATATTTCCCACAAACCTATTAAAAAGGAAGTTTTTTTCATTTAGCGTTAACAAAGATATGAGTTACAGGAGACTGATATTGCAACGTTTCTTTCTGTATTTAATAAATTCCAGCTTCAAAAACAGTCTGCCTCCTCGTCCCAAGAATGATATATTTACTTTATGAAAGCTAGTAAATTTATTCAAGTAGGATTGCAAGAATAAATTATTTAAATCATATTGCATCCTGCATCATAAATGTAAAATAAGCGCACCAGGTCCTAAACTGAATTTAGAAATATCTTTTAAGTTTGAAGTTTCTAGAAAACATACCTAGTGATACTTGCATAATAGTTTTTTACTTTCCTTATCCTATAAAAAGGAAAGAATTGTAATGGGCTGAAATTTTCCATGTCGATTTTTCAATTCCAAAAAACGTTTTGGGGTCCCTAGATCCCAAATCTCAAGTTTCAGCCATTGGTCCGTGTCTGTGAACAAAATATCTCAAGAACGGCAAATGCTAGAGACTTGAAATTTGTTATGTATGTCAGTTTTATATTGCTTTTTTTGCGATTTTCGCATATCCTGCTTAAAATGAGAACGGTAATAGCTATAATTTTAAACTTGGTGCCTATTCATATCAATATCATAAAAGAAATTGAAAAATATAACATAGGTTGAAGTGTAATATATTGTTCCCCGCTAATTAGAGGTGTCAGGCCGCTTTTCGGCGGTTCTGCCTAATACCAGATTGGAAAAAGCTAGAACTTGAAATTTGGTGTGGGCATGATTGATATGAATGGGTTCATATCAATTTTAAACAAGAAATTGAAAAATACAATTTAGGTTGAAGTGTAATAGGTATATTATTGGCCGCTAATTGGCGGTTGAAGACCGCTTTTTGGCGGTTCCGCCTAAAAACAAAATGGAAAGAGCTAGAACTTGAAATTTGCTGCTTATTCATATTATCAATTTTATACAAGAAATTGAAGATTGAAAAATACAACTTAGGTTGAAATGTAATATATTGTTGGCTTTATAGATAAGGAAAGTCGTGTGCTTTTCACACCAGATTTTTTATACTTTTGGTGGCCGGACCGCCGGACGTTGGGCGTACTGCTTACTGTAATGGGAACCCATCGGGAACATCACGTATCTTTTATCTTTGGGTTTATCGGGGCTCACTGATCTGTGAGCTATCTTCATCCTTTCCCAATTCTATTTGGTGTCCGCTTTCATTTTTCTAATACCATGCTACATGCTACAGTCTTTTGTTCGGTACCTACACTCTTTAGCTGTAACACTTTCCTGACCAGTAACCCTTGCTTCTCACTAATTTTTTGCCCGATGATGGGAAATCATCGGGCAAAAATTTTTTTTTTTTTTTTTTTAAAAAAAGTCTAATCGCCTTTCCTAACACCAAACCTTATGTATGCATTTACACGGTCTTAGGACCGTAACCTAATAAAGCTTGCTTACTCCCGTCGGTGGCTATATTGCTTACAACTGAGTATCTGTTATTGTTTTCAGGAGAGGCTAAGCCTAATTAACCTAGTTGGTAGAAATTTGGTCTTTCCCTAAGCAGCTCCGACTTTGGTATTTTTGGTATTTTTTATGAAAATGTCTGAAAATTAGATAGATTCCTCACCAATCGCAGTCCTTTAAAATGACTTGCCCTGTATACAGATATATGCTTGGCTTTATCTAATATTTACACTGCAACTAGTATAAGCTGAATGTAAAATGACTTGCCCTGTATACAGATATACGCTTGGCTTTATCTAATATTTACACTGCAACTAGTATAAGCTGAATGTAAAATGACTTGCCCTGTATACAGATATACGCTTGGCTTTATCTAATATTTACACTG
>CM022875.1:2974623-3006655 GCA_012654025.1 Pachypsylla venusta
GTAAGATACCTAATATACCCTTCTATTATTTGTTCACGAACTGTTCGGTAATAATCGGATTATTTCATTGTGACGAAATTGTAAGATACCTAATATACCCTTCTATTATTTGTTCACGAACTGTTCGGTAATTATCGGATTATTTCATTGCGACGAAATTGTAAGATACCTAATATACCCCTCTATTATTTGTTCACGAACTGTTCGGTAGTAATCGGATTATTTCATTGTGACGAAATTGTACCTAATATACCCTTCTATTATTTGTTCACGAACTCTTCGGTAATAATCGGATTATTTCATTGTGACAAAATTGTAAGATACCTAATATACCCTTCTATTATTTGTTCACGAACTGTTCGGTAATAGTCGGATTATTTCATTGTGACGAAATTTTAAGATACCTAATATACCCTTCTATTATTTGTTCACGAACTGTTCGGTAATAATCGCATTATTTCATTGTGACGAAATTGTAAGATACCTATGTATTATTTGTTCACGAAATGTTCGGTAGTAATCGGATTATTTCATTGTGACGAAATTGTAAGATACCTATCTATTATTTGTTCACGAAATGTTCGGTAGTAATCGGATTATTTCATTGTGACGAAATTGTAAGATACCTATCTATTATTTGTTCACGACCTGTTCGGTAATAATCGGATTATTTCGTAGTGACGAAATTGTACCTAATATACCCTTCTATTATTTGTTCACGAACTCTTCGGTAATAATCGGATTATTTCATTGTGACAAAATTGTAAGATACCTAATATACCCTTCTATTATTTGTTCACGAACTGTTCGGTAATAATCGGATTATTTTGTAGTGACGAAATTGTAAGATACCTATCTATTATTTGATTCGGTTATCTGGTTGAACTAGTGTAAATCAGTCGAGCATTCACATTAGGAAATATGGGGGGGGGGGAAAGATAGATTCTTACAGCAAACCGCTCGAAATTACACATTCAAAATTTGGTCAGACTATTAGCGAACAGTGTCCCGGAAGAAGACTGACTATATTCAATCTCTGAAATTCATAATGTGTATGCTCGGCTAAGTTGCATAAGTTCAACCAGATTACCGAAAAAAATAAATAAAAGAACTGCCAATGTGACTCATGGGTTTATTATTTTACTTGCTAAAAATAGCCCCCCCCCCAAAGTTCTGGAGCGTAATTATACCCCAGATATATTTGACTGTGCCATAAGCAATAACCTTAATACCTACACAAATACTTCCTATAGCAATTTGGAGATTCAATTTGACTGTGCTATAAGCAATAACCTTACGTACACAAATACTTCGTATAGCAATTTGGAGATTCAATTTGTCTGTGCTATAAGCAATAACCTTGCGTACACAAATACATCGTATAGCAATTTAGAAATCCAATTTGACTGTGCCATAAGCAATAACCTTACGTACACAAATACTTTGTATAACAATTTGGAGATTCAATTTGACTGTGCTATAAGCAATAACCTTACGTACACAAATACTTCGCATAGCAATTTGGAGATTCAATTTGACTGTGCCATAAGCAATAACCTTACGTACACAAATACTTCGTATAACAATTTGGAGATTCAATTTGACTGTACCATAAGCAATAACCTTACGTACACAAATACTTCGTATAGCAATTTGGAGATTCAATTTGACTGTGCCATAAGCAATAACCTTACGTACACAAATATTTCGTATAGCAATTTGGAGATTCAAATTGACTGTGCTATAAGCAATAACCTTACGTACATAAATACTTCGTATAACAATTTGTAGATTCAATTTGACTGTGCTATAAGCAATAACCTTACGTACACAAATATTTCGTATAGCAATTTGGAGATTCAAATTGACTGTGCTATAAGCAATAACCTTATGTACACAAATATTTCGTATAACAATTTGGAGATTCAATTTGACTGTGCTATAAGCAATAACCTTACGTACACAAATACTTCGTATAGCAATTTGGAAATCCAATTTGACTGTGCCATAAGCAATAACCTTACGTACACAAATATTTCGTATAGCAATTTGGAGATTCATTTTGACTGTGCTATAAGCAATAACCTTACGTACAAAAATTCTTCGTATAGCAATTTGGAAATCCAATTTGCGAATTATATTTGTATAGCAATTTGGAGATTCAATTTGACTGTGCTATAAGCAATAACCTTACATACGCAAATACAGGTGCCTATTAACTGAATCAGCACTTTGCTGAATACCGAACCGAGTGTGTTGCAGCAGTGCACATTGACAACCAGTTAGTCAGTTTTTAGATTTGTAAGTGTTAAGACTGTTTAGAAAGAAGATAATATTTTAATTATAGAACAAGGTAAGCTTATCAATCATATTCCTTATTAAGTACCATTTTAATATTATTTGAATTATAATTAACATCCATTTTAATATTTAATTAACATCTATCTATTTATTTATTATTTTAACATCAATAAAGAACATTAGCGAATTATATTATTATTATTTCCAAACCTTCGTCTTTATTAATTTTTCCATCTAAATCTTACTCCGTCGAAAGACGTTAAATTAAGTGGACGAAATTCCAAGGATTTACCCTTGGAGTTGCTGCCGTTTTATCGCGGAAGCACCCGTTACAGGGCGGACACAGGTCTTCAGTTGAGGGCGGTGGGGGGCAATCAAGCGTTGAGCTCAAATCTGATGTGATATTTAGTACTTATTAAAAATTATTTTTTTAGGAAATAAGTCTATACAGGATGTTCAAGGAAAATAGCTCGACTATTAACTAACAGACTTCGCAATTTTCGCGATCTCGAAATTGATATTGAATTTTCTAACCGTAGCGAAGCACGGGAAAACAGCTAGTCCTATATACATGAAGAATATAATTTACAGATTTTGATCTTGCTCTTAGGTTGTTGAACATAGAAATAACTTATGGTATGATAATTCAACATCAATGTCAATCCTTGCACTTAGGTTATTGAACATAGAAATAACTTATGGTATGATAATTCAACATCAGTGTCAATCCTTGCTCTTAGGTTATTGAACATAGAAATAACTTATGGTATGATAATTCAACATCAATGTCAATCCTTGCTCTTAGGTTATTGAACATAGAAATAACTTATGGTATGATAATTCAACATCAATGTCAATCCGATTAGAAAAAAAAATCGCAAAATTGAAGCATGAATGCGTTTTCCTTTAAACACAAATTTCTAAAGTCTGTTTTCGAGGGGCGTGGGGCTAAGCTGAGGAGGGGCAATAATTCAACATNGGCAATCCCCCCCCCCCCCCATGTATTCGCTTCTGCACAAATACTTTGCATAGCGATTTGGAGATTCAATTTGACTGTGCAATAAGCAATATACTTACCTATACTAGGCAAAGCAATTTGGAGATTCAATTTGACTGTGCAATAAGCAATATACTTACCTATACTTGGCAAAGCAATTTGGAGATTCAATTTGACTGTGCTATAAGCAATACACTTACGTACACTTCGCATATTAATTTGGAGATTCTATTTCACTGTGCTATAAGCAATACACTTATGTACAACACTTCGCATAGCAATTTGGAGATTCAATTTGACTGTGCTATAAACAATAAACTTACGTACACTTCGCATAGCAATTTGGAGATTCAATTTGACTGTGCTATAAGCAATACAATTACGTACACTTCGCATAGCAATTGGTATCTAGATTCAATTTGACTGTGCTATAAGCAATACACTTAAGTACACTCCGCATAGCAATTTGGAGATTCAGTTTGACTGTGCTATAAACAATACACTTACGTACACTTCGCATAGCAATTTGGGGATTCAATTTGACTGTGCTATAAGCAATACACTTACGTACACTTTGCATAGCAATTTGGAGATTCGATTTGACTGTGCTATAAGCAATACACTTACGTACACTTCGCATAGCAATTTGGGGATTCAATTTGACTGTGCTATAAGCAATACACTTACGTACACTTCGCATAGCAATTTGGATATTCAATTTGACTGTGCTATAAGCAATACACTTAAGTACACTTCGCATAGCAATTTGGAGAATCAATTTGACTGTGCTATAAGCAATAAACTCACGTAAATATAGTTAGCACATTCATTTTGTCCTTGACTTAATTGTAGATCCTGTTCTATAAGAAGTTTGCATTCTTCGAATTCTTGTCGACAATATTTAGTTTGAATTAACCAATTTCTTGTTTCCAATGGCACAATATTCTTATTGACTGTAAACAATAATGATCATTCTTGTGACGATTCTAAATCTGGAGAGTAATTAGGGTCTAAATTGACTAATAAATTAGGGTCTAAACAATGTCACTCAGAAAACACTTTTTGGGATACTTACATAACAAAGTGCTAAGTTACGACGATTTTTTTTCTACATTCCTTATCCTATAAAAAGGAAAGTATTTTTAATGGGCTGAAATTTTCGATGTCGAGTTTTCAATGCCAAAACACGTTTTGGGGTCCCCAGAACCCGAATCTGGAGTTTCAGCCATTGGTACGTTTGTGTGTCTGGACAAGATATCTCAAGAACGGCAAGTGTTAGAGACTTGAAATTTGATATGTCCCCCCCCCCCGAAAAAAATCCTGTGTACGCCCCTGACATAAATACATACCAAATTTCAAGTCTCCACCTCTAACCTCTAGAGAGGATTAGTAGAAACAGCAAAAAAGCGAAAAAACCGTTTACTGAAACTCCAAATATGACATAAGTACCAAATTTCAAGTCTCTAACTATTAGATATCATTCTATTTTTAGAGAGGATAAGTGAATACCGCTAAAAAGAGGCAAAACCCGTTATCGGTATGTTTGACTGCATCCAAAAGGGCACAATTAGAGCCCGGGGAACAAATAGAGCCCAGATGGGACCTATATACTAAATTTCATTCAAATCGGTCAACACTAAGTGGCACAAGTGCCCATCACGGCGGACGGCGCTTTTTGGATTCTATGTACTTTTTTCGATTTTTGAATTCTATGTACTTTGAAATATAAAATATCAAATTTTGAGGGGGGTATTTTTTTTCTCGTGACAATTCCAAAATAATGAACCAAAATCGAAAAAAAGTATTATTACCAACAAGACGCTTTTTAGCGGTACAATTAAGCTGCAGAAAACGGTATAAGATATAAAAAATGACCAGGAATCGAACCCCCAAAAACCTAAAAGTTTTCAGGAAAAAAACGGAATGTCAGCTACTTATTTTTTGACTTAGGGCCATATTCTAAAACTCCACTCAATTGTGAGTTGTCACTCCGACTACAAATTAGCGAAGTGGCCACTCGCACTTGTAAAAGTTCTGTTTTTATTTTATTATAAAACTAGCTGTTTCGCCCCTGCTTCGCTACGGCCTACGTTTCAAGGTGTGTAGAATCCAAAAATCGAATAAAAAAAAAATCCGTTTGTCCACCGTACGCCGTGATGGGCATTTTTGCTACTTAGCGTTGACCAATTTGGATGAAATTTGGTATATATTTGGTCTCATCCGGGTGCAATCGAATACACCCTTGGCGATTTTTGCCGCTTTTTATCGGCTTTCAGTATCGCTGTCTAAAAGGAAAATGGTAAGAGCTGGTAAGATTTGAAATTTTGTATGTATGTCATATTTGGGGTCTCGGCTAGCTCAAAACTTTTGGAGTCAATCAAATATACCGCTGGCGGTTTTTACCGCTTTAAAGCGGTTTTAACCCCCCTCATATTTTTGGGGGGATACCACCCTTTAAAAAAATTGGTGCCCCTAATTTTTTTTTATTATTTTCTGCCAGAAAAATAATAAACACAGGTGTCACATTGGCAGAGTTTTTTTTTGGTCAAAATATTTTTTAGTATACAAATCAGACACTCAAGTGGAGATTTAGAATATGGCTCTTAATGTATCTTTAACATCTATCATTCCAGATATAGGCATTGCCCTCCATTCGGTAGAATGTTGACCTCAGCCAGCGAGTGTTAGACATAGATCCTGCAACACAAGTTTTCGAGGCTCGAACGTAGGTGGTCGTCCACCTAGTTAAACTTCACTGGACTTTGTATGAATACAGAGATCTTACGAGAATTGGTGTACTGACTGCCTTGGTAGCGTGATACTTTGATAACTAAGCGCTCGTCTGGTAAACCGGGGATATATGTAGCGGCAACAAATTTTTTTGCAAAAAAAAAAAAGTTTCAATTTTTTTTTTTTAAGAAATCGTTTTTTTTTTGCCGTCATGGGTCCATGTTGTACATACGCAATAGAAGCATGGCCCTGAAAACGTTTCCTAACCTCTCTAATTGGGTTAAAACTGGTTAAAAATAATTTTGGACTGCCCCAACATATCTGCCCGGTGTCAGACCCGGATCAATACTATGCTGAGGCAGGTTTTTTCCTCATTAATTTGAGTATTTGTCAATTTGACCACATAATTATTTGTATACTTTTTTCCTTATTCAACGCTGGCTTCTAGTATTTCTTACCTGATCGCAAATGTGATGTACTTTGTCGTAATAATTGTACCGGTGATTTTTCTGCTGTTGGTCCATTTAGTAAAGAAGAATTTATACCAGATGTACTGGGTACAGGCAGATTATTTCTATCCATAAATATCCCACTGTTAAAGCACAAGTATATCAATATAGATATTCCGTCTAAAATAGGCATCCAACTTCCTTTGTGTAAGATTTGTTTGTTTGCAGACCATTCCGTTGCTAAGCGACGTTTCTTTCTTTAGTCTACATTGCAATTTGTTCTTCTCTAAACAAAACTTTACCGTTTTTTTTNCCCCCCCCCCCCCCCCCGAAAAAAATCCTGTGTACGCCCCTGTGTACTTCTCAATATATTTTTGTTTACTTTCCTTATCCAATAAATAGAAAAATATTGTAATGACCTGAAATTTTCGATGCCGTGTTTTCAATGGCAAAACACGTTTTGAGGTTCCCAGAGCCCAAATCTTGAGTTTCAGAACGGTAAGTGCTGGAGACTCTTGGTATGTAAGTATGTCATTTTTATATCAAGAATGACATTCAAAACTTTTGGTTGGAATCGAATATACCGTTAGTGGTTTTTTTATCGCCCTTTAGCGGTTTTCGCCTAAAAAGAGAAGTATAAGAGCTGCCTAAAAAGGAAAAATTAAGAGCTAGAGCTTGCAATCTGGTGCTTATGCATATTAATATTACGCATGAAACGCGCCACAAAACTTTTTGTCTTTAAAAAATTTAAAAAGAACAAAAATCTTCTCAAAACGGGATACTATGTCAAGTAACATATTAATAACAAATAAAATAACTGACTACGTTTTCACTTGACTGAAACTAGTCAAGTGAAAACGTAGTCAGTTATTTAATTTGAAGTCAGTTATTCCTAGTTTCAGTCAAGTGAAAACGTAGTCAGTTATTTAATTTGTTATTAAAAAGAACATTTTATATAGTTAACATTGCGCCTGGTATTTATTTAATACCTATTCAATGCATATTATAATTTTAACAGTGTTGTGAGTGCGGCATATGGCAGAGGATCCTGGACAGGAAAAATCCCTTTTTCCCTAATCCCACCACTTTTAATCCCACGATATCTTTAATATTTTTCCCCTTTTTTATCTATCTATACTCACTAGCTATATTTTCCCGTGCTTCGCTACGGTTACGAAATTTAGATTTTTGGTGGAATCGACCAACCCAGAGTGAACACGGCTCCTGTTTTTTCTCTTACTTCCTTACAGGCCGTTGTATATTTCCCGTGCTTCGCTACGGTTACAAAGTTCAACAACAATTTCGAGATCTTTTAGTATGAAGATGCGTAATATGAAAGGAAAAAAATTGAAAGATCAAGTGGAAGTAAGTTACCGCTAAAAATTACGCTTTTTAGCAGATTTCTTTCTTAGTGACTTTCAAAAAGTGTCGGGCTCAATGAGAATTGCTAAGCAAAGCATTGCCGTAAAAACGTTTCGTAACCTATATAGTTTGGTTAAAATACCTAGGTCAAAAAAGCAAGCACATAACAAGTAGGCATAAAAAGTTAAAAATAAAAATATATTTCCTTAATATTTTTCTCCTTTTTAATAACTTTCAAAAAGTGTCGTGCTCAAGCAAGATTTTTCATCAAGGCATGGCCGTAAAAACGTTTTCTAACCTGTTTAGTTGAGTTAAAGTAGGTCAATCATAACATTCACATTATTCGCAAATTAAAATCAATATTGAAAGGTCATTATTATTTAACAAATTTATATTAGACATCCTATTGGTAACTTTAGTTTCCTTGAAAATGTCTACGAAGTAGACGAAACTCGAGTCGGAAGTGAAAAAGTAAGTAAGTTATAAATAACGGTAGTGTTAAAAAGTTATCAATATTGAACATTACAAAGGAAAACAATTAAATTTGTATTAAGTTAAAAATCAATTAATACACAGGTAATTTTGTAACTTGAGAAAATTTAGTAAGAATAACAACATGTAAATATAAAAAGTCAGGCAGCAAATGGGAAAAATCCCGCGATTCTGAAAATCCCTCGGCTTTTGTCCCTCTGTCCAGTATTATCGATTTGAATTTTTCTAAAATCGAATATCGTAATCGTTATCTAATCTAATCATGATAATTTTAATTAACTACCTACCTACTAGGTATATCAATAATCTAAAAAAAGTGTGATATGAATTTTTAAAAAATAATTTTATGGTGACTGTGAGTTTGAGTTGTGGAAATAAGAAACCTGTCTTGGCCTTCTAGTTTTTATTTTATTATTTATTTATGAGTTTAGTTAGATAGTTTAAATTTTTTCCTATTTAAGGTATCTCTACCTATAATGGCTGGTGAAGGTTCCACCGAAACCAATTCGAGTGCTGCTGATACCGCGGTTGTACCCCAGGATAATGTGCAGGTAGATATGAAGATAATTGGTCAAGCAGTTTTTAAGGTGCGAGATCAATGATAGGTGTTTTGAAATAATTGACATCTATGTTGAAAAATTATTATTTGTAGTCATTGAAAATGGTAGGTAATATTCACACCCTAAAAACGATACGCAAGTGTACCTTCCCCATCAGAGTATATAGAATTTAAATTGAAGCTTTCTAGATGTAGGCAAACGTGTGTGCTTCTGTTATCAATAATATGTGCTGGGACGAATATATGGTTAGTTAAAAATAGGGGTGAGGGGTTCGCTTCACATAGATATACGTGTCACACCCCTCAAGTCCTTGAGTACAAACAATCACCCTAACGTAAATTTCAGGAAGGATCATTTTAAACTAGACTGGAATTGTATGTATGTGGTAATGAGATTATTTGAGGTAAGGCCATAACCCATTCTTCACAATTTTTTATGGATATCACATCATTACAAAGACCGCCATGTACTAATAATCTCTTTACCGTCTCCAATCACAAAGTAGTTACTCAATCGTCCTCACCAGGCTGAGTGCACCCGGTAATACTCACTAAACTGTGAGGCCTTCACCTCACAACCAGATACAGGTTCTTAGTTGAGTGGGGCGATCAAGGAGTCTTAAACTCTGAACACCACCATTGGGGCTAGTAAAGAAAATCTCACTATTTTTCTTGCGTGAAAGTTAATTTTGTCCATAACCTAACCTTATCAACATAGTATTTTGCTGATGTGACAAAGTAGAAGATACTTAAGTTAAACTTAGTCAATAATACTAATAATTTTTTTATTATTCTGCCAGGGAGAAGTTCAACCCCAGCAGGAACAACCACAAAGACAGCCTTCCCAAATGGAATCCTTTTTTGCCTTAACAAAAAGTCTGATTGTAAGAGGCCTCATTATATACTTCATTTCGTCGTTCTTTAGAAAACCCCAGCCAACTCAAGAAATTGGTCCAAGTGGAGCTCCACTCCCTCCAAAAATTCCTGACATTCAGGAGTTATTTTCTTTTTCTTGTTAACGTTTTCGACGACTTCCAGAAGTTATCTTCTTTTCGTTGTTAACGTTTTCGACGACATTCAGAAATTACCTTCTTGTTCTTGTTAACGTTTTCGACAACATTCAGGAGTTATGAAAAGTTTTTACGACCACGTCTCTTAAAACAAATGAAATTTTCCCCTTCTCTAAAGGAAAATTTGTATCCCTAATTACTCTCCAAACTAATTGACTTGATATCTGAAAGTCTGTATGGTCATTTCCCAAAAGGCACCAACAATTTGTAAAAAAAGCTGTTTCTTTGTGTTATTATATCACAACTTTGGTGCTCACTTCAGCTTCACTAGCTCTTATTAAAGGTTTTTGAATATTGAAAATTGAATATTATTGAATTCTCTTATTCTAGGAAATGTATGTATTTCTCTCAGAAAACGACCGATATCCTGACTTTGACAATACGCACGCTCTTATATGGACACATGAAAATATTGTCTATGGAGATTGGACAGCGGGGCCTTAACCTTTAACATTTTGAGAAGCGATCTTGAAAAAAGTCCTATTTCGAAATTTTGTTTTTCGAGAAAAGCGCTGTACTGTTAAAGTCTTGATCGGGAAATATTTCCATTGTTGGAAGTATTCCGAAAAAAACCCTTTCGGAATGGGATTTAGCTCGGTTTTCATTGCAGCTATAATGTCTTATCTGAAATAGTTTCTTTCAATGGCCTCTTGATTTGAGGAACAACAAGAAGTCGCAGTGGGCCTTATCTCCAACACTAGTAGTTTACGACATTCAGAAGTTATGAAAAGTTTTTAATGTTGGTCTTACAGGTGTGAGGAGTCCATATTGGGGCAGCGTAATTATGATTGATCTGCCTATTGCCTTGTAGGTAATTGTTATAATTTCCTTCTCTTTACCCCAGGAGCTGCCGGCTAATAGATCATCCCTGTATTACCGTTTGGTGATTGTTTGACCCTGTAGTGCGTATTTGTGGTGTACCTACCACTCCGCGGGAGACAGAGAAATTATTTTCCGTTAATATTGTTAAATTCAAAGTTTCATTCAATAAAGTGCACAAAGAAAACGCTGAATTTCTTTAATTTTGCTGCACACTTGTCGGACCTCCTTTTAATTGAAAACCCAACGAGACAACATTGCTCGTCAGCAACTGACGCTGGTGACACACGTGAAAAGGTTAACACATGCTTACGAAGATTCAAGATAGGCTCAAGCAAGCACTTTTAATTCAAATCCATTAGGTTTTCGAATAAAAAAAATAAGTCCGATACTTTTCTAGTAGAGTTAGCGGCAAAGTGGTGACGCGTAAAAGCATTCGTCATAATGTTTTCGATTTCTTTTTCATTTCAGAGAGTGAGAAACAATGGGTCGATCTATCTTCATGTGTTCTTTACGAGATTAAGTAGTCAGTTGGGTGATGCGCATCAGTCTTTAAAATCTAAACTGATATCAGAGAACACAGTACATGGAATAAAGCAATTGAATAAATTCAAAAGACTGAAGTTCCAAAAAACTCAAAATCTTTTAACAGGACAGACTGAAGCTAGTCCGGAACAAATAAAGGTCAGTAGAGTTAAAAAGAAAAATATTACTTTTAAAAAAAAAAGTTAGCTAATAAAAGAAATTGTTCTTTTTCTTCGAGCTGTTTTCTGTGTATTTCACAATATCATAAGAGGAAATCGGCCTGTCTCAAGTAACTACGCACAATCTCAAGTACAAGCGTAAAATAATAAATGGCATAGTTCACTGTTATTTGACTTTTAGTTATTTAAGATTATGTTACGCCTACTCAAAGTAACACAATTTCCTATATATTAAATAATTAGACATATCGATTCGGATTAATTATGAAGGTGGCAAGCTTTCGATAGCACTCAGACTATCATCGTCAGGCCGTTAACCAGGACATCGTAGAGTCAATATCGGCCTGACGATGATAGTCTGAGTACTATCGAAAGCTTGCCACCTTCATAATTAATCCGAATCGATACTGTCTAATTATTTAATTTATTTATTACCTTACGATTCTTCTAAAAATATTTATTTATACAAATTTAGTTTTGTTACAAATGCGTTAGAGTCAGGGCCGTTGAGTCGTGAAAATACTCTTTCAAACGAACTGACTATCAAAACATCCTGTCTCCGACTTCTTCTGTCAAATAATAGAACAACTCTTGACTCCCCAGCCCAGCTCGCTAGAATACATTTTGATTTTGAATTACGTTAATTAATGCTATTTGAGCTGGGGTCGAAATCAGAAAACTCCGACTCCTGATATTAAAAATTTCGACTACGACTCCGCATCCCTGGTTAGAGAGTCTACTGAAAAGTCTCATGGCCGTGGACAGGGTGGAGGCCACGTACACCCAACAATCCTGTTCATTCTAAGATTAGGTTCAGACATCAAGTAACTTCTTTTTTACTTTTGTAGAAAGCAGAAACGATTAAATCAGAAGTGATCTCACATTGGCATCCTAACTTGACAATCAATCTTGTTACTGATCAAACAAACTGGGTCAAAGGTTCTATTCCACCACCTTTAAATGAATGTAAGTGTGTTAAAAATGGGCTCAATTTAAACTTAATGTTTGAACAACAACATCTTCCTGTTTGTTTCGACTGAAGGACGGCTGATTTTTTTTTTATTAATTAATTAATGATGCTGATATATGGATGTGAAATAAATGTGGTTGACTCTCATCTAAAGACTGAATTATATTTAATTCAGTCTTTGGATGAATTTTTTCAAAGAAAATTTCAAATGAGTGACTCCAAATGTTGTTACTCAGATTTGATATGGCATCATATCTTTACTAAAACTAATTCTGAGATCAATGTAAAACAATTTCCCGAAATTCAGATCAAAATAAAACGTAAAAGCGTAAACGTTATTTCTTTTATTTTTAATAAGTTGCGTTTGGATATCTTTTCAGCAACTTGTATGATTTCAAATAAAAAAAGTTTTGACTTGAGATATTGTAGGTTAATTAACGCACTGTTTTTGAGTACTAATGGCGTATGTTGATTGATGAATCGATATAATTTATTATTTTTGGACGTGATATATCTATTGCACTACGAAAAATTTCACAATAAGCAAATAAATATGACGTCATCATTTTCACTTTATCGGGGGTTTATCCTATATTCGTTGGAAACTTGCAAACCAGCTACCCACATTGACCTCACCCAGCCTGGGTTGGGCCGAAAAAATAGCCAGCATCACGAAGGCGCGAACCCACGTGGACACCCATACTGAACAACCTCGCTGGTCGTTGCTTAACTTCAGTGATCTAACGGGAACTGGTGTATTCAACGTGCCATAGGCACTGGCTAAACCAACTCTATCTTTACCTTATAAAATAATTTCATTGCTTTTGTATTTCAGATATTGAATTTCTTCCCGACAAGAACATCTACAAACCAGCAGTATTTTTCAATGATTACTGGAACATGCTCCGTGACTATCAACCTATTAACGAAACAGTAGAAAGTTTAGATTTGACTTTGACCTATCAACCTTTGTCTCTTTTCAAATGGCAAATTTATTCTGCTCAGACAATGAAAAGTAAATGGAATATGGCAAGTGTGTTCGGAGATCAAGAAGATCCCGAAGATGAAGATCAAGACTCTCTGAAGGAAGCACTTCTTGAGACTTCACCATATCTGTTAGCAGCAACGGTCATTGTGTCCATTTTACATAGTGTGTTTGAGCTTTTAGCGTTTAAAAATGGTAATTTTGTGTCTATAATTATCAATAAGGAACTTATGCAATTGACCATGAAAACAGGAAATTCAAAGGCGCTTTTGGTTTATTATATTCAATAATGAACCTTTTGTAATCGTTACGAAAAAATATATACCCGCCTCAAAATTTGATATTTTACGTTTCAAGGTACGTAGAATCCAAAAATTAAATTAAAAAAAAAATCCGTTTGTCCGCCATGATGGCGACCACTTAGTGTTGACCAATTTGGATGAAAGTACCATTGGCGGTTTTCATTGATCCTGTCTAAAAGAGAATAGTAAGAGCTAGAGACTTGAAATTTGATGCCGCATTGTGCCATACAAATTTTAGTTGCTTTTAATATACTGTTGGCGTCTTTTTTTAGAATATTTTAGCGGTTTTCAGTGTTCCTGTTTGAAAAGAGAATGTTTAAGAGACGTGAAATTTGGTCCGAATGTCATATTTGGGGTCTAATAATACTTTGGAACGTTTGTATGCAATTAAATATACTGCTGGCGGTTTTAGCCGATTTAGGTATTGGTCGATGGTATGTCGTTGTTTTTTGGATTCTACGTAGGTACCTACATACAAACGTAGAATATCAGTCTTTTTTGGGGGAGGGGTAATTCATTTCAGCCAGTAAAATAATAAACCCATTGGCAGAGTTTTTTTCTACGCATTCAGTCTACTCGGGATTTTCGCCGACCAAAGATCGCCTACCTTTCGTTTTGTTTCAACTATGGAGCGACTGATCACCTTTATTCTTTTGTACACTTGTAAAATAGTTTCTATTTACTTATTTTCAAAGAATTCTTGGCCTTTCTTTATCCTTCTTTTAACTTTAAAATTATTTTTTGAAAATCTTACTGCTGCAATAGACATTTTCAGGAACCAAAAGCGGTGATCATAATTTCCCTTTGATTTATTTTTTAAATTATGTAAACCTTGTGGTAATTATGTCCATCAAACTTTGCTATTTAATAACAAGGGTAATTTGGGGGGGGGGAGTATTGTGACCACTACAGTATCATATCAGAGTAGATTTGATGTTTACCTCGTATAAAAAATACCTACCTAAAATATTTAATTTTCACAGTATCAAATTGTACTTGAGTAGCCAGTATCTATGGCACGTTGAATACACCATTTCCCAATAGATTACTGAAGTTAAGCAACGTCCAGCGAGGTTGTGCCATGTGGGTGTCCACGTGGGTTCGCGCCCACGTGATGCTGGCTATTTTTCCGGCCCAACCCAGGCTGGGTAGCTAGTTTGCAAGTTTCCAGCGAATGGAGGGTAAAACTCCCGTCTTGAATGACCAATAGATGTTAAAGAGACGTTAAGCCAAATTTAAAAAAAAAACATATAATTTCCATTATAATTTTTTTGTTGATTTTAATTTGCTATTCCCTTCACCTCATGGTCATAAGTACACCAATCTACCATAAGTGATCAAATATACTTATTTAACATTGGGAGGCCATGAACAGATGAATGCACAAACACAAAACTGCCGGGCGAGCCGTATTCGTTTATATTGGATGTCCATTTTGTATTTTTCAGATATTCAGTTTTGGAATAATCGTCAGTCTCTTGAAGGGCTGTCAGTCCGTAGTGTATTCTTCAACGTGTTCCAGTCAGTTGTGGTACTTCTTTATGTCCTCGATAACGATGCCAACACCCTCATCCGTATCAGTTGTTTCGTCAGCGTGGCCATTGAGTTGTGGAAAATCAATAAGGTATGTTTCACTGACGATCCCGTTGATAGTTTGATTTACTCTCATTTTACACGGACCCCCTTACTCCCCCCTCACCAAAAAATAGTAATCTATGCCAGGTTAAGTTAAGTGAGTTTTCTCGTATTTCCCACTATTTAATCGTGAAAATTAATCTAATACTTTCAATTAATCCTATTTTAAGTTAGGTTAGTTTTTACTATTAAAAAATTAATAGTAGCTGTCTGGTTCCAAATCAATTACAGGTTAAGTTAGTCAAGAAAATTTTCACGGCTTTCATATCATTTCTATTTCATGTTGTTTGAATGATATATGTCTAGGATTTAGATCATTCACTCTCAAACTGGGCAATATGGCTCACTAGTTATTTACCGGAGAAATTTTGGTAGGCGATATTGACCTTATGCAAATTTAATGGGGGGGGGGTAGAAGGAAATTGGTGGACATAGAAGAGGTACCATTCAGAGGTAAAAAAAGACACATTTTATGTATTGATACTATAAGATAAGTATGTTGCTGTCTGAAAGCATCCTAAGAAACTCTTTATCACAATCATAATAAAATACGTATTTTTTTGTTGACGTAGTAGTCCAATTTTTGTCAAAATTTTTTGACAAAAGTTTATTTTTGTCAAAAAATATTTTATTATCATTGTAAAACCATTACTTTGGTTTTAATTATGCCATTTTTTTCTTTTTCAGGTGCTTGACATTTCCTTTTCCTCAGGCAGAAAGGTGCTAGGATTGATTCCAGTTCCAGAGTTCAAAGACAAAGGCTCTTACATCGAATCAAGTACCAAAATATATGACGAACTTGCGTTCAAATATCTGTCTTGGGCATTGTTCCCTCTTCTGGCAGGTTATGCTGTTTATTCATTATTATATTTAGAACACAAAGGATGGTACTCGTGGGTTCTAAATATGCTTTATGGTTTTCTACTTACATTTGGTGAGTTTCTCTATCATAAATTCATTATTATATTCAGAACACAAAGGATGGTACTCGTGGGTTCTAAATATGCTTTATGGTTTTCTACTTACATTTGGTAAGTTTCTCTTCTCAACTTCTCTTTTATTTTATTTTTTTAAAAAAGAAGCTCATAACTAGAAGTCACAATCATTAGGGAACACATGTGTATGGAATCCCTTCAAAATAGAAGGAAAAAATTCAATCTTATGTTAATTTACAAAATAATAAAATAAACATCTGCAATTTTATCGAGAAGATTAACATCAAAGTCCCCACTCCGAGGCTAAGAAACAGAAGGAATACAACAATAGTGGTCAAGAACACTTCAAACTGCCTTCTGCAAATCAAATTTACCTAGTTTAGAAATGGTATTTAGGATGTTTGTAGTCATTATGAAATATAACTACAAATAATAAGGTGAATCAGAGTTTTTTTCTTTCTCTCTCTCTCTCTCTCTCTCTCTACCACTACCATTAGAATTCAAATCAGATTCAGTCTACTTGAGAAAATCGTAACAGTGAAAGCGCTCGTGACTCGCCTTATTATTTGTAGTTGATACACAATATTTTATTGAAATTCATATTTAATATGATCATAGAATTGTTTCATTAGTTGGCCAGTTTTTCGTCTTTTTTTTTTAGCATATTGCATTTATTTATTTGTTCCTTAACGTCTCTTTAACATTGGTCATTCGAGAAGGGAGTTTTGCCCTCCATTCGTTTGGAAACTTACAAACTAGCTACCCACATTGACCTCAGTCAGTGTAGTTTGGGTCGGGAATATACAGCATCACGAAGACGAGGTGAACTGATGTGGTCTCCCACTCGTTTTAACGTTTTATCACCGAAGTTAAGCATTGCTTACTTAATAACAAACTCAATGAGGGTTTTAGAACTACTGGTCAATTAAATTTGGACATAGAATGTCACACTGCTGTATGCAACGTGCCATAGATTGCATACTTAATAACAAACTCAGTGAGGTTTTTAGAACTACTGGTCAATTAGATTTGGACATAGATTGTCACACTGCTGTATGCAACGTGCCATAGATTGCATACTTAATAACAAACTCAGTGAGGTTTTTCGAACTACTGGTCAATTAGATTTGGACATAGAATGTCACACTGCTGTTATGCAACGTGCCATAGATTGCATACTTAATAACAAACTCAGTGAGTTTTTTAGAACTACTGGTCAATTAGATTTGGACATAGAATGTCGCACTGCTGTATGCAACGTGCCATAGATTGCATACTTAATAACAAACTCAGTGAGGTTTTTAGAACTACTGGTCAATTAGATTTGGACATAGAATGTCACACTGCTGTATGCAACGTGCCATAGATTGCATATTTAACAACAAACTCAGTGAGGTTTTTAGTACTACTGGTCAATGTCGCACTGGTCCTTAAGGTTTTCTGTATAATCTCAATATTCTCTCATTTTGATTTTTTTTTTTTTTTAATGCTAGGCTTCATCATGATGACCCCTCAACTGTTCATCAACTACAAACTGAAATCCGTCGCCCACCTTCCTTGGAGAATGATGTCCTACAAATGTTTGAACACATTCATAGATGATATATTTGCTTTTGTCATCAAAATGCCAACCATGTATAGACTAGGCTGTTTGAGAGATGGTAAGATTTGTTACAAAATAGTATAGTCATTTGTATTTCAATAGAACAGAAATTTTCTTAATTTAAACCATGCGGAGGATAGACGGCGGAACTCCAGCGCCAGTGTAAAAACAAAGGTTGGGATTCAGGGAGCATTTCTGTCGGCATATCAACAGATTGAGTGAGCACGCCAATTTCGTTAACGATTTCGTTAGTAATAATATTTATTTCGTTGGTTGATGTGTACAGTCTTTGATGTCTCCTCTTCCTCCTTCTGCGATGCGTACTCCAGCGGCTCTCCATATGTAACTGCATGCTCTATTTGCTATGCTGAAGCTATGCGAAACTACATGGGTACTGGGTAGACATTTTATTAAATTTAAAAATAGTCTTACCAAATAGTCTTAATTAATCTTTTGTGATGTTTCCATATTTTCAATTTGATTGTTCCAGACATTGTATTCTTTATTTTCCTTTATCAAAGATGGATCTATAAGATAGACCCAACTCGAGTAAATGAATTTGGATATTCTGCAAGCATGGAGAACGCTCCATCAAATGATACTATTGAAGGCGACCAATCACAGTCAGTCAAATCTATTGAAGATAAAAAGGAAGATTAAGATTTTATTGAAAGTTGTTTTTGTTATTTGTTGAGAATTCAGGTTTTCTCTCCCAACTTAATTTTGTGACTGTAAAAGACAAACTTTATCCTAATCAATAATATTTTGTTTTCTACTTTAGATTTCTTTTAAGTTGATTCTATTTTTTTTTTTAGGTTTAGCTTAATTTTATTTTACTTTCTTTCATTTGTGAATTCAGATAAAAGGCTGTGTATACACAAAAAAAAAGATTATGTCTTATGGATATCATAACGAATATAACAAAAAATAAGGAAACTCGTTTTATTTAACCAGCCTAACCCATACGGTGTCATCGGAGAGACGGTGAAACTCTAACGCAAATATACATAGAGCAACTTGCAGTTAGTGTATACATACAAGGTCAGTCATTTTAAAGGACATAGTCAAATATCTCGAAAGCCATTAGGGAAGAAAACATTCGATACAAACCAGGGCTGCGGAGCCTGAGCCAAGGAGCCGTGTGATTTTGTATAAAGGAGCAGGAGCGGGAACCCCTATAAAGAGGAGCTGGAGCCCTTTTTTCTTTTAAAGAGGAGCCGGAGCCAGAGTTTTTATCGACGGCTCCTCAGCCCTGATACGAACCCACCTTATTTTAAAAAGGGAAATTTATTGGCGACCTTGATATCTTTCTCCAAGGTCGCCTTAAAGTTATTTTAGGTCAGCTTTTTTTTTTTTTTTTTTTTTNATTTTTTTTCAATAGAATCGAATCCTGCATTTTTGATTGTGCTACACATGTTAGATATCTCTTACTAAGAACACATCAAGGACAAAATTATCTCAAAAACTGAAGTCAAATCGAAAAAAGTGTAAGCATAAAATGTTTCTTTTTAATACTAAATTCAAAACCACAATCAAAAATACAGGATTCCATTTAAAAACCATCAAAGTTCACTGTAAAATAGCCTTGAACACGACCTTGGAGAAAAATTTCACCCCGAAAAATAAGCGGGGTTTGTATCGAATGTTTCCTTCCTATCTCTAACGGATTTCGAGTTATTTAACTATGTCCTTTAAAATTACTTACCCCGTATATCATTCTATCGACATACCAGCTGATTGAGTGTTCAATTTTGTCGCGTGTTGAGTGTTGATGTGCATAATCTTAGGCCCGCCTTTACCAAAAAAAGAACACGGTGTTGGTGAACCCAAGTTGAACTCTCTCAAATCTCACCTTCTGTTAGGAAGCGCACTCTAGTGGCTATTTACATCTAACTGCTTGAGTTTCCAAATTTTCTGCTCTAATCGTTATGGTTATATATATATAAGAATGCTTACGTAATATTTATTTTAATGAAATACTGCATTTATATAATTATGTCATAGTTTGATCAAAACTTTGTTTAAAATTTTGCTTTTTTTATTAAAAAAGAAAAGAAAAAAAATTGTTTCCACAGTGTGATTACTGAATGCCATTTTAGTTTTGTTGGAGTTATTAATATAAAAGAAATATTCGACTTGGTTCTCTATTTATCATGTAAATGTAGATCTATCCGTTCACGGGTCGTAATGCTCTCGTTGCGTAATCGTAGAATATGGGAAAACACTCTAATACCTGATTATCTGACGTTACGATAGAGTGCTGTACTCGTCTGATACACGTATGGAGTGCTGTACTCGTCTGATACACATGTTGACACAAACAGGCGTATGTGTCCCTAGTCGTTCTGCTGCGTAGAACCAGCCCTCAATCGGTAGGACAAGAGGACCTGAATCTAGAAAAATGGAGAAAATAGTAGATTTCAGATGGAACATCGTTAAAACATAACGAGAGCATAAATGCGATCCGTGTGCAAAGTCCGTTTTGTGAATATCAACGGGTTTGATTGCCACAATCTTCCTATCTTGTTTTCTTCTCACAAAAAAAAAAATATTAAATAAAATCGTTTTTATATTTATATCTGGAAAATAGGGTTACACACTATCAATTTTTTTTATTAATAATATGAAAATGGGACGGAAAAAGCGCATGAAAAAACTGATGGGAAAAAACTGATTCTAGAAATTTGAAATAATGATAGTTGATAGAACCCGTTGAATTAGTTTAATTGAGATACTATGTCAAGTGAAACCATAATGAATGTTAATAATGCTATAATATTTTCACAGTACTATAAATTATGAAAGATTTAAAATAAAGCTACATAACTAGTTTGATGTAATAACGGGTTTTATCACAAAATCAACCGTTCTTTCCATTTATAGATACATGATTTATTAAAATTGTAGGGCCCCCAAGAAGGTTGGTTCTTTGTACCGGAGCTACCCGTGCCCTCGGACACGGCCAAAGACCATCAACACCGTACCGAAAAGATTTTTATGGCCCTTGGCTGGAACTGTGATGGTAGGCGTTCCAGGTCGTCCTGGTGCGTAGAACTGGCCATCGTGAGGACATAACTAGTTTCATACTCTTCTGGGTATATCATCAGAGCTACTGTGCGACAAATAAAATTATAAAGTATTGGAGTGTGTATAGTGTAGGGAGAGAACCTTAGAACCAATTAAGTTAAACGGTAGAAATATATTTTAGTGTTGATATCTTTGTAGGGCCTCTGTAACGTTTGTTCGACGGGTTGGTACAACACTAGTTTCTTTAATAATAAATAATAACTTTCTGTGTGATTTATACAAATTAGGTTATGGATTCAAATTTATATTCATTAGAGTTAGGGTTATGAATTGTTTAGTTTGTAAGTAGGTAGGTCCTTTTTCAATAAATGAAAATATAAAATCAATTATTTAATTTAAACTAGTTGTTTGCTCAACCAGCTTAGGGGACAAAGTTGTTTGCTCAGCTATACAGCTTATAAACTCCTTCTATAAATTAAAAAAAAAATCACGTCTGTACGGTAACAAGTTAGAAAAGAACAAATCAACAAACACACATTCCCATTTATAATATTAGTAGGATACCTATCTAATATTCATAGTTTTAATACAAAAATGACATATCACAGAGTCACATGGCTCCTCAATTATTGAAAATATATGTTAGGTAACGTTTTACAGCCATATCTCGTTAAATTTTTTTTTTATTATTATTTCAATATTTTAGAAGCCATGTGTTTTTATGATATGCCGTTATAAAGAGCCATAGTGTGCACTCATATAATAGTATCCCTATTAATATTATTATTATAAATATCAGTAACTATAAATGTGATGAAATTTTGGTCTTTCTTTAGACAGTTCAATAATGAATACCCTTTGAATGTACGACGAAATTTTCAAGGTACGTTGAGTTCAAAAATCGAATAAAAAAAAATCCGTTCTTCCGCAGTATGCCGTTAGCGGAACTTTTGCAACTTACAGTGAATGGTTTACGAACCCATTTTTTTTATTTAAATGTGGATTCTAAATTACCTTGAAGCGTAATATATTAAATTTTGAGGGAGGGTTTTTTTTGGAGCCAGTAAAATAATAAACCAATGTGACAAATTGGCAAATTATAGAACTATTTTTTAATCTGGTGAGTAATAAATATAGAGGTATTTCCTGGATAACAAATAGTTATCCAGGAAAATGCAAAGAAAAGACATGTCTATAAGGCGAAAATTGGGTGGAGCCTGCTAGTACATTATCATTTAGTATCGATATGATCAATGCTAATAACATTTCAATTCATTTGATAACAACGCTAATAATATAACAACTAACCAGACCTATTCGGACCTTACTTTAGTAAACACTAGTTTTATTCTTAACTTTATGATTTTATTTTTAAAGAGACTGGACCTGATATTGTATTTCAAGAAGCTCCTCGGTTCTGTTATTGAGAACTGAATTGTTTGTTTATTTATATGGAAAATCATTATGCAAAACATTTTGTTGTTGAAAATAAATAAATTGATTATCCAGCAAAGTTGATGTTTCTTTTTTAAACCAAGTTTAGAGCTATTTTACTGACCCCGTTTGTAATATACATCGGTCTCATTCCTGACCACCCTTAAAAAATATAGCCTTAATTTAGGGGATGTATGTTCTTATGATTTATTTTGTAAATACATTGTAAGAATATTCTTGCAAAAAAAAAAAAATGAACGACTGGTTATATTTGAATTTGTTTGTAACGTATTTTTTTTTTTTTTTTTTTTTTTTTTTTTTTTCTTTTTCGCCATTGGAAAAACGGCACAAAATTATAAATAATAAATTACAAAATAATAAATGGGTACTTACAAAATCTCAAAGCGTACTGAAGGAGAGGCGAAGGTCCGGTCCGATGGGACCATCTTCGTTAATACATATCACTGTATCGTCAATCTTTTACCGTCACGTTTCTTTCTCCGTCACGTTTTTAGTGACAGGCGCTATGTGATAGTGGTGTAAGAGCAACTAGGTATATGAAGGAGTAAGGGACTGATTGACATGTAGTACCAACTTAGTAAAACCAGGTTACTAAAGATAAAATATGTCAATTCACAGGAATTTTGTCACTTCAGCAGCATCGAGTCACACTAATTCTGTATGGTGTTAGTCCGAAAATGTGTGACACGGGTAATGAACGACATTAATCTGATGAATTGCAGCTAGTAACGGTCTTTGTTTGGAGTTGAGTAAACTCAAAATTGTCCTTGAACGTACGTAAACCAAACATTATATTATGAGCGAGTGTACAGAGGTAAGTAGTTGATGTATTTGTGTTGTTCTTGTTGTAGACAACGAGTTTATTCCTCAGCAATAGGTGGCGGTTGACAGCCAAGTACTTTATTGGGTTGGTATTGTGCTGTCACACCCTCCACAGTACGGGTATGTATATCAGAGAGACACAGCTTGAGATGAAGAGTCAATTCAGATGTATTTGTGTAGGAGTATGTGAATGATTATTGAGATGTGAACCTATCATAGTTTACGTGGCCGAGATAAAGATGAGCACAAGTGGATATTGGATAAGTATACGGTGTGTTTGATAAAGATAAAGATGAGCACAAGTGGATATTGGATAAGTATACGGTGTGTTTGCGACTAGTGACTACGCTGTCCCGCTTCCACTGTCTCTTTATTACAGTACAAAATTTACTTTTTTCAAATTTATAATTTCTTTTCTAGAAATAAAATGCGCATAAACATTCCATCATCGTCCACAAATGAAAATTCGGATCTGTCAATTTTAACCCAATTTAAGAGGTTAGGAAACGTTTTTACGGCCATGCCTCTATTGTGTATGTGCATCTGTCCAACATGGACCCATGACCTATGATGCCCAGTACAAAACAGAGTTAAAAAAAATATTTTTTTTTGAAAAAGTTGCCTCAACACATCTCCCCGATGTAGGACCCTGAAATTTTGATAAGAGGGAAGGCAAACTTCTAAATGAGCAAATATTATTCTGGTCGAAATGAAATCAACATTATTTCTTAATATTTATGTAGATGCGGGCCGCCCGTATAAACATATATATTTTTTACCATGAGAAATCATTTTTTTGAAAAAATGGAAAATAAAACCAGCGTCTATGGCACATTGAATACAGCAGTTCCGGTTAGATCACTGAAGTTAAGCAACTTCCAGCGAGGTTGTATCTAGTGGGTGTCCACGTGGGTTCGCGACCTCGTGATGCGGGCTATTTTTCCGGCTCAATCCAGGCTGGGTGAGGTCAATGAGGGTAACTGGTTTGCAAGGTTCCAGCGAATGGAGGGTAAAACCTTCGTTTCCAATGGCCAATAGATGGAAAGAGACGTTAACCCACCCCCGGGTCGCCGAGAGAAAATTCGGGCCCCTTCACTAAAATTAACAAATTCTTAAGGTTCTCTCCAAAAGCCCGGCCGGAGGGTTATAGTTATAACACCCGTCCCCTCCTCCAAAAAGGAAAAAATCCCGGATCCCAGGGATGTGGCAAACTTAAAGTACATATTGTTATTTTTTTTTAAAAAAAAGAGAGGCCATTTAAAATGCCAATAGTAAGTAGGTAAAAAATAATATTTAGAATATTCTTGTTTTATTTCTTCATAGTTTTTGCTATGCCATAAATTAATATGAAAGTAAGTATTGTATAGAAGACTGGGTCTTTGAAAAACACAAGGAGACCTGGAACGGGACCACAGGACTTCCTTTCTCTAAAAGGATGATTATGGGCCCCTCCGAGAAAACAGCAAAGAAAATTGTGAATCTCAGCAGACGTGACATCAGATTGGTGATTAGGCTGCTGGCAGGTCACTGTGCTCTAAGGAAACACCTAAAAACTATAAGGGTCAACAAGGGTGCAGGATGTGCGGAGAAGAAGAGGAGACGGCCTCGCACATTATATTTGACTGCCCATATATGGCGCTACAGCGCTTCAGGACGCCAGGGTTCCCGGGTTGTGAACTCATAGAGATACACTCTAACCCAGTAGAATCGTTGCTGAACTTCATCAGTGGAAAAACTGGTGTGCAATAGTCCTAACTAGTGGACGCAGCTCTTGGAATTCCGAAAGGAAAGGCCGCCACATTAATAATAAAGTATTGTAAGTATTCATGCAGCACATTTTTGAATTTGGGTCGGAGTTGGTGTCAAGGTGATCCCATATCAATATCATTCTATTGATGAATGGTGATAAGCAAACGATGTGGTTCTTCTGTATAGTTCACCGGGACATGTACATTTAAATCATTTAATCATCATTAAGTCAACAATTAAACAACTGATTTGTAGTAGTCCTATATTTCAGGTAGACAACTTTGTCTCAGGAATGAATTGATGTATAGGGTGGTTTCCTATTGCCTTCCCTATGTTATGTTGTACTAGTGCAGTCGCTTGTCGCTTATCTATCAACAAGCTGGCTAGTTGACGTGAGTTGCGGGTTGCGGATCGGACAACATTTATACAATTGAGATAATAAATTCGGTGACTGATAATGATTTAATGATAGGTGATAGGAGTAGTATAAAATCAAGTCTGTATACCTTTAATCAGTGTTGTTTGTTAATTGCAGTGTTTCTCGTGTGATTAATTTATTTTTTGTCATCTATGATTGTTGATAGCACACGTAGCTGACAAAGTTCATTTTTTCTGTGATTCTAGTTGTGTTTTTATTTCAAATCAAGAGCTTTTGTCCACTGTTCCTCTACCATAACTACCTTCTCTAATTTTATTATGTTTTTCTGAAGAAGTACAATAATGTCCAGTGATTGCTTAAATTCTTTCATTTCGAGCGATAACAATCGAGTACCAGATTCAATTTATGATGTAACCAACTCCAGAAATCCAGCAACAAATAACTTATTCGAAATGTCACCAGAGAGTCAAAGGCACATACCTCCAACTTCGGATACAATTCAAACCAAACCATTCCCTATCAGAGGTAAGAAAGTTGTTGGTTACTTTTAGTTTCATAAGTTTGCTCTAATAATTTTATTAAATAAATTTCATCGAATCACTTATAGCAAAACTCTGAACACAAGATTAATGTTTCAATTACCTTCTTTGGTAAAATTGTATTTTAGAGGAATATAATAACATTAGATGTTCTGTATACCTCACTCTAAGTTAGTCCATTATTTGGCCCTGGGTGGACATTATGAAAGTTCGTAGTTTCATTAAAATCAGAGTAGGCGTTCGAGAGTTACCGCGGATTAAACAGACATTTAAATAAAAATCGTGGTGCTAATACTAAATCTCACAACAAACGTTTTCTATGGTAAAGATTGTCTGCAATGTATTTCTTTGGTGATTGTGATCACCAAAGAAATACATTTCAAAATAAGATGGTTAGGTTCAAAAAATGTGTGTTGAATCTTACCTATTGAGTTTAGGCGGAAAAAGTACCCATAAGGGCAAAAAATGAATCTCGAAAACGAGGAGATACAAATTGAATATAGCTCAGTCGATTAAGCATAAGCATCCGGGGGTTGAGCACAGGTAATTTCTATAATTCTATTTTACGTTAACACAAATACTATTCACATTATCGTATCGTTACTATCAGAGTACTCTCAGACAGCCGGTTACTCGCTTACCCGATCACTTGCTTACCGTTTTTTGAAGCATATTACCTTGATTACAGTGCTCAGTATAATCCAGGATGAAGTAATAATTACACCGTATTGTTTTTCCAAGTTTCCGGACCAAGAGCATTGGCTCTTGGTCCGGAGGTTGTGGGTTCGAATCCCACCCGGAGCGAAAATTTTCTGATCGCATTTTCTCGTTTCCGGAATGACATGGTTGTAAAAAGGAGTGCCCTGAAGTAATGCGAAAGCGATTCCGGAGCATAACTGAAAAGTGATGGTCATTGCGACTGTGTGTACTAAATTCAAGAAGAATATATCGGGAAGTATTTTCATCTTTCAGATGAATTTTGATTTACAGTGCCCATCACAGAGTACGGTGCGGCGGTCAAACGGATTTTTTTATTCGATTTTTGGATTCTACGTGCGTTGAAAATTAAAATATCAAATTTTGAGTTGGGGAGGGGGTATTTTTTTCGTGCCGATTCCAAAGGTTCATTATTGAAATTAATATTGAAATGGAATCGTCCTGTAAAGTCCTGTTAACCAATGTTCAAAACTCCAAAGTCTATCTAAGATTAAATAAATTCAGTTTGTATACTTGATGTCAATATTGTGATGGTGAACTTTAACCTTGCACTCTGAACACAAATTAATTAAAATCATATTGACCTCCTCACGCCGAAGATTTTTATCAATGTTAGATAAAAATCTATAAATAATATTTGCTCTGTTTTATCCAAATATAGTGGAAAAGTTTTCTTACCATTTGAGGACAAAGCTGTCTATTATAATACTAGCTGACTACCCGAACTTTTCTACCCAACAAACTTGGTGTTCAAATAAACAAACAGACATTCACTTTTATATATATAGATAATTGTTTTTCGTTGCGTTTCTTCTTCTTCTTTTTTAACTTCACCATTTCCCAATTCTATTTCGGGTTTATGTGCTTCCCTAATTCTATCATATTTCAACCTTTTGTTCTGTGTCTACTCTCTTTAGCTGTACCCTTTCCTGGCGCAGTAACCCTTGCTTGTTTCTCACAGTATCCATACAAACTGCGTTGAATCTGCATTTTGCGGATGATCTCTCATCTTTGGTTAGAAGCAGAGTTTTTTTTAAAGGCTGAATACCTTTCCTAACACCAAACCTTCTGTATTCACACATGTTTAGGACCGTTAACGATCACCTATTTAAGCTGGATTTTTCCCCTTGGCGGCTACATTTTTCCGTTACGATTCTGTGGTTAGTTTCGTGACTCGCTACGGCTGCGAATTATAACAACAATTTTCGACATAATTTCTCAAATTTATATTTTTGAGGTGGAATTGGCTCCTATTTAGAAAATCAATAGTTTACTCAAGGATATTATTTTTTGCATTGCGGAACAACTTTGTACGAATTTCAGCTTTCGCGCTCATCCCTAAAAATAGTATTTCTCAATTTCAGTTTTTCGGTGTTGCTAAAATTTTAAATTTATGAGGTCCTAATCCTAATAAAATTTGTTGGGGACTACATTCCCGATAATTTTTTGTTTCCCCCTTAAGATTCCGCTTAAAATATGTACCAAAAAACGTCTTTTTTTGGCGGTAAAGATCTCCGATGTAAATCTTGGAATCAAGCTGAAAAATGATCATATTTTGATTTGAATTTTTCCTCCTCCAATAATTCATAAAATTTGGTTTTGACTTGAAAAGAGACACAATTTCCACTAATGTGAACATTGTAAATTGCACGACCATAGATTATTGGATATAACAAGACCTGATGAAGTCAGTCTTTGTTGACTCGTTGTCCAATTCTATGAGCGTTGACCGATACTCGCAGACTGTAAACACTGTTTGAATGGATAGCATTTAGTCTGACATCTGTGCAGTAAATTAACAAATAAACCAAATTTTGTGTCACTTATTTATTTACATATTAGATTGGTTTTTCATTTAGTCCACATACATCTTGAAATTCGAGTGCGTGCAATAATGCAAAATTCCAACGACAAGCAATTGTTCATCTCTCTGTAGATCGAATATATCTGTATGTACTATGACCTCATTTCAACGGATACTAAAATCACTAAAATCAGAAGAAGAAAAAAATGCAAGAACCTATTTCACAGTGTACGGGGTAATGTTGCCGATCTTGTGCCTGTACTTTGTATGATTTACCAATACATATTATGTGTATGGGACTGGTGTCGTTGGCCTGTGGTTTGTTTAAAATGGGTCTCATGTAATAATGTATTGGCAAGCTGGCCAAAAGGGCACCCCTCGGCCCTCTATTTTTTTTTAAATTTGATCTTTAGTTTGTATTAAAAAATCGAAGCGCTGATTTGCCACTATGTAGCAATTTTCCATTTTCATGCGCCGCCGCCGGACGTCAAAATCTTTCATTTTTGATAAGGAATTGAAATAGAATGTACTTTTTGGGGCTCATTTGGTTACAAGAAAGTATTTAGAAGCTTTGTGTCNTGTGTGGAGAAAATACGGGCCCAGGGCTGAAATGAACAAATTCTTGAGGGCCCCTCCAAAAGTTCGGGTCCGTAAGGACTACACCATTCACCCCCCTCTCGGTGGCCCTGGCTTTCGTCGGAATGAAAATTAGACGATCTACGATCGGCAAAATCAAATAATTTAGTTTGCTCTGTTTAGATAAGGTTAACACTACAATCAACGAATGAAACAATAGAATAAATATTTGTCAAGTGATATGATTATTGCAAATTGAAGAGGTTAAGGGGGGGCCAAGACATGTTCAGTCGGGAGTAGAGCAACGGGGAGAGAGCGGGAAGCCTAATCATTTTGTGTGTCTCGTGTGTGTGCCTCTTGATACAATTTTAATTTGACCAGAATAGATTTATGTTACGTCATGTATAACATGACGAGAAGTTGAATCACATGGTGTTAATGCGCACACATATTCACACGTGTTAATATTATGTTTGTGTGCATTAGGACAAACGTTTTTATGCGTGTAATATAAACGCACATTTTATATTATTGTGAGAGAATAGAAAGGTTTGTGAGTTGATTAGGAGATGTTTTAGATTAACTTTTAAATAAATAAAAACAAAACACTTACCAAAAAAATACAATTCAGTTCATGTTGGTCTTCATACAATTCAGTTCATGTTGTTCTTCATACAATTCGTTTTATCTTAGCGCCTGTTTTTCCTTAAAACTTTTATTACATTATTGTCATTTGGGGACAGAACTAGGGGAACGACTGAATATCTTCAATTAATCAAGGGTGACATAAGCCATATGTATGAGACTACAGTTCTAAATCACATGTATCATGACAAATTTTTTGGGCTAATAATTGGCATGGGCTCCGAGAATCATGTCAATCACGGCAATACAATTACATCTTAATATATAAATCAGAAATTTGTGTGTACCTATGTAACTGAGGGGTTGTTTGTTACAATACCACAGCCCAAACGGTAGCAGATAGCGAAAAAAAATCATGATCTACGACCCCAGGAAAATTATCAGAACTAAAATATGTCATGCCGTTTTCGAATTTCGGCCAAATTTATAATTTATTCACCAAAAATTGGACAGTCACGGTCCGATATCTTAAAATTTGTCGTGACAACATATCAACTCAAAGCGAGAAAGTTTTAGGTGGCCCTTTAGACCTTATTGTAGGACATTTTCTACAAAGGTATGGCCAACTATTTCACAGTTACGAGTTCGAAAAATAAAATTTAGAAAATAATAAAGAGTCAGAATGGCCCTGCGCCTGGCGAAACGTTTAAATCTTGGTTTTTAAAGGTTGCAATATACAGGGTGGACACAATCCAATACCCCTCCCCCCCCCCAATTTCCATTGTCCTTGAAAAACAAAGATAGCAATATAAGAATCGTAGCGAAGCACGGGCGCAACAGCTAGTATTATGTAAAATACAGTTCTAAATCACATATATCGTGACAAATTTTGTAGGCTAATAATTGGCCTATAATATTTGTCAATTTTTTAGGCCCATTTTATAAAAATCGAGAGCTATTAGGAACCAAGTTTGGTAAATTAAATTGAACGGGAGTCGGTGAAATATATTTCGCCATCTTGACACACACAACAGAGAAAAGTATTTTTAGAGTTGGCGCTGAGACTAACACTGATTTGTGTCAAGAGATTTTTGATTTTCTAATTAGGAAGAGGGGATCTCCGTATGTTGGTCCTGATACAGTACTTCGATAGTAGGTTAGGTTATGGTAGTCGTCCTTCGGAAGCTACTACGACTACACGCTACAACCAACAATTTCAAGTGACAAAAACAAAATACAGAAGGATTTGAAGCTTGTATCGTGTAGTTGCTTTAAGTCTATCGTGTAGTTGCTTTAAGTCGCTCGTAGTATCGTAAGCTTGTAGTCGCTTCGAAAGAACGACTGGGGTTAAATTATGTTCTAGATAACTGAACTTCACATGCGATCGAGTCAGAGTTCACTCAAGAATCGCTATGACAACCCCCCCCCCTCCCCCCCTTTTNCCCCCCCCCTCCCATTTTATCCTTAGTAGTTCCATTATTGAGGAGGGCATGACTTCAACCCCGAGCTGAGACTTTGTGGGGGTTGGTTAATATCATCATAGGTTAACAGCCGTGGTGCTGGTTTGCAACAACTCGCCATGAGTTGTTGATACTAAAGAATCTTTACAGATAATGTACTGTTACTGCTATTCTTGTTTGCTATTGTTATTGCTATTCTTGTTTTTATTTGATTAAAATTATTTAAATTTTAATACAGTAGTTTCTCGTTGCTTTCTGTATGTATGGGTAATGTAAAAATATTGATTCCGACCCCGCCCTTAGTAGCCTTTTACGACCGGCATGGACTTGAGTGCCTTGGAAGTATTTTGTGTTAAGTGCTCCTATTCCCAGGGAACATATTATGATGGATAATGTAGTAGCTTCTCTTTGCTTCTTGCATGCGTAATGCAAAGAATATCGTTTCCGAACTTTTCAATTACCATGCAGAAAAAAAAAAATGGTTGATAAAAAAACATAAATTGAACTTGATTTAGGGATGGGCTAGTCATCCACGAGTCGACTCACGACTCGACTCACTTACGAGTAGATTCATCTTTTTGAAATGAGTCGACTCTTCAAAGAGTTGACGTAGCTTTTTGTTGTTGACTGATAAAGATAATAAAGGGAGAAATATTTTTCCGGGTGTTTGTTATTTACTGAAGAAAAATGTTCTTTTATTCTGGTGACGTTTGATTGTGATGTCTTTTTAATGTATTCGCTGAACGTGGGGGACGTTTATTTGGTAGATGCCCCCTTTTGTCAATTGGTTTTAATATGTCTTTCAAATCAAATAAGGCGTTTTTAAAAATTGTCACTCATTGCGAGCCGAGATCGACAGTCAACTCATATTTGTGAGTCGAGTCATGTTAACTCACCCAAGTGAGTCGAAAATCCCATCCCTAGAACTTATATCCTTTGATAAGGGATATGAGTTTTTTTTTTTTTTTTTTTTTTTTTTTTTTTTTTTTTTTTTTTTTTTTTTTTA
>CM022875.1:3009140-3031631 GCA_012654025.1 Pachypsylla venusta
ATTGCTGTCTAAAAGGAGAATGGTAAGAGCTGGAGATTTGAAATTTTGTATGTATGTCATATTTGGGGTCTCTGCTAGCTCCGAAACTTTTGGGTTCAATCAAATATACCGCTGGCGGTTTTTACCGCTTTAAAGCGGTTTTCATTAATCCTGTCTAAAAAGATAATGATAAGAGCCAGAGACTTCAAATTTGGTAGGTATGTCAAATTTAGGGTCTAATTACGTCCCAGATTTGGAATCATCATGATAACCCCCTCAAATTTTTTGGAGGGTACCCCCAAAAAAATTCATTATTTTTTGCCAGAATAATAATAAACCCAGGTGTCACATTGGCAGAGTTTTTAAATTTAACGTTATGGCTATGGCCATTGTGCAACTGTATTTATAATGTAGAATTAAAATTATATCGGCTAGTATTTTCACCTTTAACGACTAATGTGTGTTCCAGTTACGTATATTATTAACAGAGATATAGTATAAATAACTATTATTGTGTACGAAGTCAATTTAGTGTGCACTTGTCCAGTGTTTATTACGATCTTTATAAATTAATTTTATTCATCCGTCCGTCTATGTATAAATCTAGAAAGCTGAGAACTTATAGTATCACATTGTTGTGCTCTTATTAATTTGTTGTTCGTAGAAGGCACACGTTGTTGTTTTTCAAAGTTGTATTATGTGTGCCTACAGAGATGTTGTTTTAGGAAGACGGATTGTCGTGGAAAGAAATAATTCCATTAGAATTGGTAAGTCAGGAGTGTGAGAGTTCCTTAGAAGTCAATTATCAGCTTAGGGAAAATTGATGTATTTATTAATAATTTTCGGGAGTAGAAAGATATTATTCATTTTTTTCTGAGCAACTAACCTAACTTAAATATGGATTAATTGAAAAATATATTCAAATAGTTCAATAAATACGGAAGAAAAAGGTTTTTTCAAAATATATTAAAATTAAAGTGAATTAATTAATCTCCCACGTTTAAAAAGACTTTTTAAATTATATTAAACCACATTTTAAGTTTGTAACTTGCTCCAAAAAAATTAATAGTATCTGTCTGGTACCAAAATAATAAACGAAAAATCCGTATGTCCGCCGTACGCCGTGATGAGCACTTTTGCTACTTAGCGTTGACCGATTTGGATGAAATTTGTATATAGGTCCCATCTGGGCTCTAATAGAAACTTTTAGGTGCAATCGAATACACCCTTGGCGATTTTTGCCGCATTTTAGCGGTTTGCAGTATTGCTGTCTAAAAGGAGAATGGTAAGAGCTAGAGATTTAAAATTTGGTATGTATGTCATATTTGCGGTCTCAGTTAGCTCCGAAACTTTTGGGTTCAATCAAATATATCGCTGGCGGTTTTTGGAATCGTCACGAGAACCCCCCTCAATATGCGGGGAGGGGTATTTTTTTTTTTGCCAGAAAAATAATAAACCCATGTGTCACATTGGCAGAGTTTTATGTATACATTTTCCTTAGAAGCCAATTATTAGCTTAGGGAAAATTGATGTATTATTAATAATTTTCTTATCAACTCATTAAAATAGGTATTTAACCTCTCTTTATTACCATAGGTTTTTTTTTAGATGTACATATTCAGTTCTGCTTAATGAGGGACATTGTTCAGACAAGGCAAATTGTTTATTCTGCATTTTGATTTTAGATATTGGTTTATTTTTCCGTGTTCATCGCGTAAAGTGGTAGGTGGAAGGGTTCGGTAGCAAATAATGTCACTCTTGGGATGCGGCATAGATATTGAAAATACCGGCCTTCCATGTGTTGGCTGGGTTTGAGCCCACGCCCTACTGTTTACCAGTCAGATTGTCTTACAACTATAGATGTTGAAAATACCGGCCTTCCATGGGTTGACTGGGTTTCAACCCACGCTCTACTGTTTACCAGTGAGATTGTCTTACAACTATAGATGTTGAAAATACCGGCCTTCCATGGGTTGACTGGGTTTGAACCCACGTCCTACTGTTTACCAGTCAGATCGTCTTACAACTATAGATGTTAAAAATACCAGCCTTCCATGGGTTGACTGGGTTTGAACTCACGTCCTACTGTTTACCAGTCAGATTGTCTTACAACTATAGATGTTGAAAATGCCAGCCTTCCATGGGTTGACTGGGTTTGAACCCACGTCCTACTGTTTACCAGTCAGATTATCTTACAACTATAGATGTTGAAAATACCGGCCTTCCATGGGTTGGCTGGGTTTGAATCCCACGCCCTACTGTTTACCAGTCAGATTGTCTTACAACTATAGATGTTGAAAATACCAGCCTTCCATGTGTTGGCTGGGTTTGAGCACACGCCCTACTGTTTACCAGTCAGATTGTCTTACAACTATAGATGTTGAAAATACCAGCCTTCCATGGGTTGGCTGGGTTTGAATCCCACGCCCTACTGTTTACCAGTCAGATTGTCTTACAACTATAGATGTTGAAAATACCGGCCTTCCATGGGTTGACTGGGTTTGAACCCACGCCCTACTGTTTACCAGTCAGATCGTCTTACCACTACGCCGCCAACCTTTAGATATTGGTAGGTCGGATTTTTGAAAACCTATTTTTAGAGGGCACCTATTGACCCCAGTCGCAGCCTCCCTGGCCTGTTGGCTAATACACTGGTGGAACCGAACACATTTGTCTTAACTCTGCTTGGTTGTTTGGGGTGCACTCAGCCTCGTGAGGACAATTGAGTAGCTACTTAAAATATGAGTAGCGACTAGTGGAGGCAATACAAAAGCAATTAATGATGTGATGATTTATTGTAGTATTCCTTGTAATGATGTGATACCCACAAAAGTAAGTTGTGACAATGCAATGTGATGCGTTAACACGAATAATAACAACTCAATGACGAAGTAAGGATGCACAAATCAAATTTGTTAGGGTTTCGTGTGTTATCAATATGCGGTTGAACGTGTTTGCTTGAGGATACCAGATCCAAGGATTAGGTCTTTCGATGGTATTTTATTCAAGGTCCCCAATAGGGAGACTTATATGTTCAAGTCCCCTATATTAAAAGCCATGTTCCTCTACAACAATTTGCGAGTAAAGTCGGAAAAAAACCCTTTAAGACGGTAGGGATCCCTTGATTGTCAGTAATTGCTGCATTTGTGTCTGAATCTTGTCAACATAGATGCAGTGTAGACCTGTAGACGCTTTAATTTAAAACAAACAACAAAAAATCTGGTGAGAACTTTACACAATTTTCCTTATCTTTAAAAAGCGGCTTTCAACTGCTAATTAGCGGCCGACAATATATACACTTCAAGCTAAGTTGTATTTTTCAATTTCTTGTATGAAATTGATATAAATAGTCACCAAGTTCAAAGTTCTAGCTATTGCCGTTCTCATTTTAAGCAGGCTATGCGAAAACCGCTAAAAAGCGGCATAAAACCGCCAACGGTATATTCGGTTTCCACCAAAAACTTAGTTTGCCGTTCATACATAAAACTGACATACATACCAAATTTCAAGTCTCTAGCACTTGCCGTTCTTCAGATATCTTGTTCACAGACAGACAGACACACACACACACACACACACACACACACACACACACTGATCAATGGCTGAAATTCGAGATTTGGGCTCTGGGGACCACAAAACGTGTTTTGGCATTGGAAATTTTTTATGGAAAATTTCAGCCCATTACAATACTTTCCTTTTTATAGGATAAGAAAAGTAAAAAAAGTTGGTCCTGACTAGGAATGGGATTTTCGATTCACTTAGGTGGGTCGACATGACTCGACTCACAAATACTCACAAAAGGTTGTAGGGAAAATTATTTTTTTAACAAAAGAAAAAAAGTTTCCCTATTGTGAAAATTGTTCGTTAAATATGACTGTGAGATGAAACACGTGCAATGTGGTGTAAGAGTAAACTACGCAAGAGAGGTGGGGTATGCCTGCTCCATAATGTAAGCCTTATCTATTAGCTTATCAAATTACTCTAAGCTTGCTTCTCCATCGTCTGGCTACCATTGTCACAGTTACCTATTCCGAGTGCACCAATAATGACTCATCATGGCAATTCAAATTAATTATGTCATGGGTAGTCAGGACTAGGGATGGCCTAGTCATCCACGAGTCGACTCATCTTTTTGAAATGAGTCGATCTTCAAAGAGTCGAATTAGAGGCTTGGACTTGAGTGTCTTGGAAGTATTTTGTGTTAAGTGCCCCTATCCCCAGGGAATATATGATGGATAATGATGTAGCTTCTCCTTGCGTCTTGCATGGGTAATGAAAAGAATATCGTTTCCGAACTTTTCAATTACCATGCAGAAAAAAAAATTGGTTGATAAAAAAACATAAATTAAAC
Source organism: Pachypsylla venusta (assembly GCA_012654025.1). NCBI lineage: Eukaryota > Metazoa > Arthropoda > Insecta > Hemiptera > Aphalaridae > Pachypsylla > Pachypsylla venusta. The sequence continues at coordinate 3,013,474 of CM022875.1, forward strand.
TTGATTTAGGGATGGGCTAGTCATCCACGAGTCGACTCACGACTCGACTCTTCAAAGAGTTGACTTGCGAGTAGTTTTTTGTTGTTGACTGATAAGGATAGTAAAGGGAGAAATATTTTCCGGGTGTTTGGGTGGGGTGAGACTTTATGTACACCCTGTATATGTAAACATGTGTGTATCTTATTTTCTGTAAAATATATAAGACCTCTATTTGGACTGTGAGGGTAAAGGGACTCTTCAGTCTCATCCTCGCAGTATAAATAAGGTATAATAATAATAATTCTGTTCGTTCTTTTTTAAGTTTGTTCTCATTCCTTACACGATTTGGTTAGAATTTGTAAAGAAACAAAGACCATCAACACTATTCCAACAGCAAAACTGTGTGTCACCTGGGTGGGACCGATTTGGAGACGGGTTCCGCTTACAAATTAACACTCTAATTATTTTCCTTTTTTTTGTGATTTCAGGCGAAAGAGCCAACTATGTTAATAGTCCTCATGTGATTGCAATGGTTGGTCTTCCAGCAAGAGGAAAAACTTACATTTCCAAAAAGTTGTCCCGTTATTTGAATTGGATAGGAATTAACACCCGAGGTATGGGAATACATTTTTTTTCTTTCACGTCCTCGCAATGGCCTGTTCTGTGCACCAGGAGGACATGGAAATTTCTAAAAATAGGGAGAACCGTTGATTTTAAGGCCGAGTACATACCAAAAGCAACCGGTGATATCAACGCAACAGCAACTCAACTCAGTCAACTGGAGTTTACATGCGGTGTACATATAAAACAAACCCAAGTTGACAAGTTGCCCAGTTACTTGTACCGATATCTTCGTCCGAGGAGGAGGCAGTTCTTCTATATGTGCTTAGAAAAAAGAAAAAAAACGTTACGTAATGCCAGCAATGCACACAGTAGCTAGTGGCATGTCTTACAAAAATTGGAAGAATATCACAAAAAGTTTTTCAGTTATTACAGGATGAGCAAGGCTAGTTATGATATGTTGCTGGCTTTAGTACCCCTGTACTGCTGAAAAAAGATACTAACTACAGAACCGCAATTGATGTAGGCGAAAGATTAACAATCACATTGCTAAACTGTGCAAATTTAATATTTTCTTGTTGCTCAGCAGCCATATTTACGTACGGTCTACACTTCACAAGAGCAACTGCGCAACTGGTGACTTGAGTTTAATGCATGTCGTGACTTGAGTTGCCTGCGTTGCTCAGTCAAGTGACCCTTGAATCACCGTCGCCATCACAGTCGCTTTGGTATACACAGGCCCATTAAACTGCGTGTGTTATACATAGGCAACTCACGTTGCCGTTGCGTTGATATCACCGGTTGCTTTTGGTATGTACTCCTAAGAGGAATATCGCTAGAACAACATTACATTTATCAAGGTTCATATACTCGTAAGGTCCACAGATCGAGTTATCTGCAGACGCCTATGAGAACATGAGGATTTGTTTTTCCTTGCATATAATTTGCTATCGAATAAGATAAGAATGCGTCTGTCTGCGAGTGTCCTATACATTCATCATTCACTTATCTCCATATACAAATTCTTCATTCAGTTTCTCCTACAAACACTCTCACTCCTACAAACACTCTCACTCCCACAAACACAGTTTCTCCTACAAACACTACAGTTTGGAGTAACACCTGTGAAACCAATATGAAAAAAGTCCAAGTTATGCTGAACAACTGCCTTAGAATTATTGGTAATTACCCCATGCATACGACACTAGATTATATGCATTCCGACTTGAAAATAGTAATGATGAGAGATTTTCTTGATAAACTTGGTGAACGATTTTTTGAAAACTTGGAAAATAATTTGCCCAACGAATTGCTCAATAACGTAAATCGTTCCGATTCTTTACAATTTAAAAACTATATGTACAAGAAAGTAAAGTATATATACCGAATTGTAGGTGAAAATCAACAATAGTTAAGCAAAACAAGACGCCGTAATAACTTAAAATAATTATTATTGTTAAGAGGTTTTTTAAAGATCTTTTCCCGCTTCCCCAACTTTCGACAGATAGAACCCACATTCAACAGCAACCAATTGCTTCTTGGTAGAATATTTTAATATTGGTACAAGTATTGTTTGTAAAATTTGATGTATTTAATTTTGAAATAAAATATTATATATTATTATTATTATTATATTAATGACCTTACATGTTAAAGAGACGCTAGACCAAAAAATATCAATGGCAATGACATGAATTTCCTCAATCGCGCAATTGAATTTCCTATACATGTTAAAGAGACACTAGACCAAAAAAAAATAACAATGACATGAATTTCCTCAATCGCGCAATTGGAATTTCCTATACATGTTAAAGAGACGCTAGACCAAAAAAAAAAAAAAAAAAAAAATGACATGAATTTCCTCTATCGCGCAATTGGAATTTCCTTTACATCTTAAAGAGACGCTAGACCAAAAAATAGCAATGACATGAATTTCCCCAATCACGCAATTGGAATTTCCTATACATGTTAAAGAGACGCTAGACCAAAAAATAGCAATGACATGAATTTCCTCAATCTCGCAATTGGAATTTCCTATACATCTTTAAGAGACGCTAGACCAAAAAATAGCAATGACATGAATTTCCCCAATCACGCAATTGGAATTTCCTATCTACGAGAAAATGGCAGAAACAGGTTGATATGAGCCTACTTTTTTGTCATTAATTATGCGTCACCCTGTAGATTCAGGTTTAGAAAAATCGTAGATTTAGGTTGATTTGAGGTTGCCGAAAAGGGTTAGATGGCCCTCAGTTGAAACTGTGGTGGTAGGCGTTCCAAGATGTCTCTGTAATGGTTTGGTCAACCCATACAAAAGTTAGTTGGTTCATTCTATTTTAAAATGATTTCGATCGATCACAATTAAGATTTTATAATCTATACCTATAAAACGCAAAGCCCAGTTGGTATACTGACTGACTGATAATCAACGTAGCTCCACGATGTCTAAACGTTAGAGACTTAAAACTTGGCACACAGATCCCTTTTAGTATGTAGGTGCGTAATAAGAAAGGAAAAAAAATAAAGCTCAAGTGGGTGCAAGTTACCGCCAAAAATTTTGCAATTTTTTTCTAAGCAAACTAAAAGAGATAACGAAAAATGACCGAGAATAGACCCCCCAAAATAGTATATAAGGACCCCATAAAAAATATAAAATTTGAAAATTTCCGGTTTCTCCCCGATTTATGGACAGTTTTCACCACCAAAAAATCGGAATTGAGAAGTACCACTTCGTGATGAGCGAGAAAGCTGAAATTTTATACGAAGGTGAGTAAAATATTAAATTTTCTTAATAGGAGCCGTGTTCACTCTGGGGGTCGGTTCCACCAAAAATCTAAAATTGAGAAGATTTAATTTCGCGATCTCGAAATTGTTGTTGCATTTTGTAGCCGTAGCGAAGCACGGGAAAATAGCGAGTAAAAATATATATTTTTCCCGGTGCGTAGAACCGGCTATCGCGAGAATGTTACATAATTCATTCTAATTTGGTTTTCTGTTTCAGTGTTCAATTTAGGTGAATACAGGCGGCACGCAACACAAGCTTATAAGAATCATGATTTCTTCAGACAGGATAATGTGGAAGCGATGAGAATAAGAACTCAGTGTGCCATGGATGCATTACATGATGTTTGTTCATGGTTGGAGGGTGGTGGGGAAGTAGCGGTAAGTGCAAAAGAGAGGATAAATAATGTGGAAAAAATAACGGTTTGAAGTTAAAATACCGATTTTTTCAAAATGAAATCAAGTGGACCCTCATCTTTTTTCACCATGAACTCTACAGGTCAAAAAAAAAAAAAAAAAGTTTAATTATGAACCAATTCAGTATGAACTAAATTTCAGTGCCTTTTAATTGGATCACAGGAATCTAAGTAGTTTTCAAAAAGTATCTTAAAAAATGAAAATACAACAACTTGTTTTTTTTTTAATGAATTTCTTTTGTACAGTACTAAGGAAGTCCACGACGCTATAAGTCATAATTAGATTATCGTATCTCCATCTTTCCAAAATTGTTGCACTGCACAGTATCCTTCTCTGATAGCCAACTTCACAATGTATGACGTATTGTCTTATTGGTCGAATATCATAAAATTATTTATTTACACAGTATTCTTCATCTTCACAATGTATGACGACTTGTCTTATTGGTCGAATATCGTAAAATTATTTATTTACACAGTATTCTTCATCTTCACAATGTATGACGCCTTGTCTTATTGGTCGAATATCATAAAATTATTTATTTACACAGTATTCTTCATCTTCACAATGTATGACGACTTATCTTATTGGTCGAATATTATAAATTATTTATTTACACCTTTGAATATATTGAAGTGTGTAGAGCATCGGCTCTAATATTGTGATTCTGATGTGAACATCCTGTATATGGCGTGTTGTGATTCTGGTGTAAACATCCTGTATATAGACTGCGACACTTCCCCTTTCTATTTTGATTTCTCCTTCTATGAGATGCGAGAACGTTGTGGGTTGTTTATGAAGAATTGAATGCGTAGAATCTGTACTGCATAGTTTTACTATCCCATTCGAGAACACGTAGAAAAATGTAGATCGTTCTAGAAAATCGTTAAGAATGTATAAATAGAGGCCGCGAGTAGAAACCAAGTCAGTTTTAATTCAGCGATAAGTCTGTCTAGTTTTAAATGTGAAGTCAGTCAGTCTTAGTTCAGTGATCAGTCAGTCAGTGAGTTTTAAAAGTGTATAGTTGTGTTTAGCGAATGATCAATTTGTGAATTTTGTGTGTGTGAATTACGTAGTTTTTGTTTTGAATACGGTATTTGCAAAGTTAAACAGTATACGATTTTTTTTGATTTTTTTAATTTGTAATTTCTTTCTATAATAAATTGTTTTAACTTTCTTTTCAAGTTAGTTAACGCGTTTTTAATCGACTACTTAATCCTCGAACCCTAAGTCTACAACAATATGTATGTTCTGTGATTTACACGTTATTCTCTTTTTATTTCTTCCAGGTATTTGACGCAACAAATTCTACAATCGATAGACGGAAACTGATTCACGACATTGTCGTAGATAAGATGGGATACAAACTATTTTTTGTAGAGTCTGTTTGTGATGATCCAACTATTATTGAACAGAACATAATGGTATGTATAGCTTCCTAAACATTTCACCTCTGTATTCAGGGTGTTTGGTTATAAATGAGAGACCCCTGAATATGGTGTGTAGCTGAGATCAAATGGAAAATATTTTACGAAATTTTCTTAGTGAACCATACGAAGGATAGTGGAGTTACGGGTGAGTTTTGTGCGACCGATGAAATAGTGGATGAACGAGGAATCCTATTTTTTGATGGTAGTGATTTTAAGTATAATGTTAAATTTACTTAGAAGTTAAAATCAAAAAATAAATATATATATATATATATATTTTTTTTTAAAAAAAAAGGGGGAAAGCTTAAAAAGTGATTACGTTTTTTGTTGTCTATTTTCAAATGTGATTCGATATATGAATAGTGCTGCATTTTCTAAGACTTTCCGTGTAAAAAGTTTTTGAAAATTGAACACAGTTTTTTTCCTTGTTAACAGGGAACCTCGAAAATGCTCCGATTTTTTATTTACCTATTTATTTAATAATTTTCATTATTTTATTTTTTTTTTTTTTACAATTTTACCGTTGGCGGTTTTATTCTGCTTTTAAGCGGTTTTCGCATATCCTACTTAAAAGAAAAGTGGTAATAGCTATAGAACTTTAAAAACCAGAATGGAAAACGCTAGAACTTGAAAGTTGATGTCTATTCATATCAATTACATACAATAAATTGAAGAATACAACTTAGGTTGAAGTGTGATATATTGTTAGCCACTAATTAGCGGTTAAAGGCCGCTTTTTGGTGGTTCCGCCTAAAAACAGAATGGAAAGATCTAGAACTTGAAATTTGGTGCCAATTCATATTAAATTCATACAAGAAATTGAAAAATACAACTTACGTGGAAGTGTATTATATAATTGTATTTCCGCTCTGGGGACTTCAAAACGTGTTTTGGCATTGAAAACTCGACATGGAAAATTTCAGCCCATGCCAACACTTTCTTCTTCTTTTTTTGTAGATAAGGAAAGTCGTGTGATGTTCACACCAGATTTTTTTGCTTTCAGGAAGTAAAAGTTAACAGTCCAGATTACCAAGATATGAATCGTGATGCCGCCCTTCAAGATTTTCTGCAGAGAATCATGCACTATGAAGAACGGTACGAGCCATTAGAAGAAGAAAAAGAGGCCCATCTCAGTTTTATGCGAATTTATAATACAGGGGAAAAAGTAGTTGTGCATAAACATGAAGGCCATATTCAGGCCCGAATTGTTTACTATCTAATGAATATACATATCATTCCTAGGACCATCTACCTGACACGGGTAAGCAAGGGCATACACATGAAGGCCATATTCAGGCCCGAATTGTTTACTATCTAATGTATATACAATACATATCATTCCTAGGACATCTACCTAAGCAAAGGCTTTGGATGTGGCTTAAATTTTGAACCGTCATGTTTTGTAATCTTGAGCATTATTAGAGGGAGGGATCAACTTTGAAATCTTAAACTACCCTTTTTGTAATTGCGAAGTAAAAGTAAATGGAAATTATTTCGATATTTATTTGAAATCGATTTATATGAGATCGAATTATATGAGATCGATTCTTAAAATAGGGCCGGAGTTATTCCAAGTTGAAATGAAGATTAAAGAATGACTCTAGTTTGAATGTCTTTCCAACCATGTTTATCAATTGAAAATAGGGTGCTTAGGTCCTGAGTGGAGCTCACATCTGGAGGACGATTTCCAAGTTAAAGAAAAAACACTGAAACACTTTTCGTTTTATTTCGAGAAAGAACTTTTCTCTTTCTTCCAATTTTCTTTTGGCAAAACTAAAGAGCTACGTCAAAGCAAAGATATAAAAAAGCTCAACTTCAACTTGAAACAACTTCGGCCCTGTTTTGATTCAAGCTTCCAAATATATCTGACAATATATTAATTTTCTTTGAAAAAGTTTCCCCTCTAGAAAAAGTTTCCCCTCCGAAGTATCTGATTCTCCTTTTTAGACACCCTATATTATTCTAGAGTGACCCTGTTGGAATTTTGGTACTCTTCGGTCTGAAAAGAGCATGAATGTCGTCGAAAACGTGCACTTTAACACACATGCGAATTTGGCACCGGACATATTAGTTAGGTCTATATTTTGGTTTATTATTTTTAATAATGAACCTTGGGGAATCGTCTTAAAATAAATACCCCCCCCCCCCCCANTTGATATTTTACTTTTCAATGTACGTAGAATCCAAAAATCAAATAAAAAATATCCGTTTGTCCGTCGCGCCGTACGTCGTGATTGGCTCTTTTGTCACATAGCGTTGACCGATTTGGATGAACTTTAGTATGTAGGTCTCATCTGGGGTCTAATTGTGCCCTAATTCTTTTGGGTGTACCCCCCCCCCCCAAATGTGATATTTTATTTGTTTTAGCATGGGGAAAGTGAACACAATCTTAAGAATATTATAGGCGGTGACTCGAATCTCTCAGAGCGAGGTCTACATTACGCTGATGAATTAAGTAATTATATAATCCAACAAGAAATTCCAGGTCTTCGAATTTGGACTTCCTGGCTAAAGAGAACTATTCAGACTGTAGCTTCATGCCCTGTTCCCCAAGAACGATGGAAAGCGCTCAATGAAATCGATGCCGTAAGTTTGATGAAAAAAACGTTTTGAGTATTTTCTCTTCTATTTTTGGTACAAAGGTAAGCTGAATATGGAAACATACGAGTGAACGAGAATTCTTATGAGACTAAAGGCCATATTATAAAACTCCACTTGAGTGCGAGTTGGAGTAGTTTGGTCTTTGAGTCCAAGTTGTCCTGTGACATCTCAGTAAATTTAAAAAAATGTGACAAGGGAAGTGAACGACATTTGGTCTTTGAGTCCAAGTTGTCCTGTGACATGCTCCTCAGTAAATTTAAAAAAATCTGACAAGGGAAGTGAACGACATTTGGTCTTTGACTCCAGTTTGTCCTGTGACATGCTCCTCAGTAAATTTAAAAAAATGTGACAAGGGAAGTGAACGACATTTGGTCTTTGACTCCAGTTTGTCCTGTGACACGCTCATCAGTAAATTTTAAAAAAATGTGACAAGGGAAGTGAACGACATTTGGTCTTTGACTCCAAGTTGTCCTGTGATATGCTCCTCAGTAAATTTAAAAAAATGTGACAAGGGAAGTGAACGACATTTGGTCTTTGAGTCCAAGTTGTCCTGTGACATGCTCCTCAGTAAATTTAAAAAAATGTGACAAGGGAAGTGAACGACATTTGGTCTTTGAGTCCAAGTTGTCCTGTGACATGCTCCTCAGTAAATTTAAAAAAATCTGACAAGGGAAGTGAACGACATTTGGTCTTTGACTCCAGTTTGTCCTGTGACATGCTCCTCAGTAAATTTAAAAAAATGTGACAAGGGAAGTGAACGACATTTGGTCTTTGACTCCAGTTTGTCCTGTGACATGCTCCTCAGTAAATTTTAAAAAAATGTGACAAGGGAAGTGAACGACATTTGGTCTTTGACTCCAGTTTGTCCTGTGACATGCTCCTCAGTAAATTTTTAAAAAATGTGACAAGGGAAGTGAACGACATTTAGTCTTTGACTCCAGTTTGTCCTGTGACATGCTCCTTAGTAAATTTTAAAAAAATGTGAAAAGGGAAGTGAACGCCGTTTGGTCTTTGACTCCAAGTTGTCCTGTGACGTAGACCCAACAATCGTATAGTGGGGACATTCGATCTTGCCAACTGAGCATGTTCTTACCAAAATCTATTTCTCTTTCAGGGTATTTGTGAAGAAATGACGTATGAAGATATAGCTGAAAAGTATCCTGAAGATTTTACTGCTCGAGATTGTGCCAAGTTTACATATAGGTATCCGCGAGGCGAATCTTATGAGGATCTAGTGGCCAGATTAGAACCAATAATTATGGAGTTGGAAAGACAGGGCAATGTATTAGTAGTTAGCCATCAGGCTGTGCTTAGATGTTTACTAGCATACTTTTTAGACAAGTCCGCAGGTAAGGAAAGGCATGTACAGGTTTTCTGTTTTTTCACAAAATATATTTCTGACGAGGATTCGCTTATTTTTTTTACTTCAGACTCAAATTTCCTCTACTTCGTAGACATTTTCAAGGGGACTGACTGGTTGGGTTGTTGAGTGTCCGTAACTCTGGGTCCCACGTGATCAGTCAGCTGATTTCTCTCACACACAATGTTTGGAACAATGTCGACGATCGTGTTGAGGCATTTACCTTTACTCATTAACGAGTAAGGCTAGGTTCACATGACCGCGCGGTATCATATGAACAAATCTATATAAGTTTGTAGAACTAGTACAGCGCGGTACCGCGCGGTCATGTAAACAATATGCAATATTTTGATAGATCTTGTGCCGCGGACATGTGAACATAGCCTAAATGTGAGTACAGATTTGAGTATGTAGGTATGACGTTGAGATATATGTAAACGCGTAGAGAGGAAAAGTTTGTGGCAGTCTGTTAATAGCCAGGCGTACTGTAAGTTGTTGTCTGCTGCTGATGTTTTTCATCTTCATACATCTAACTGTGGAGGCTAATAATTGACATGGACTATAATTACGTCAGTAATTCAAGAAAATTAGTTACAAGACAAACATTGTCAAGCATTGTCAAGAATCGAGGTCGCGATGGCCTCCCTGATTTTCGCTCGAGTTATTTTGTGGTTTGAGGAAGTTTAAATTCTTTTTACTTTAGGTAACCCCAAAGGAAAGAAATTACAAATTCCCAAATCTTCGACGCAAACCAGCCCTGGTAGCTCAGTGATCAAGAAGTGTACTGGTAATCATAGGGTTGCGGATTCGAAACCCATCCGGAGCATGGTATGTTATCCTCTACACAAGATTTTGACCACATAATAATATGACTTGGGCTTACAGCTGGCGGAACGAGACCCTTAAGGGACTTAGTAAGGCAATATAATAAGTCTATTATTATTAAACGGGTCCTAATCATATTACATACTAAAAACTTCACCAGGCTGACACCTGACCCTTCAAAATTGGTGCACAATTTTTGCTCTACCTTGTGCAATAATAATTTTCAAGTGGGGTTGTGATTAACTTGAGAATTATTGAATTTAATTTTCTGTCTTTTCCAGACGAACTTCCCTACTTACAAGTGCCTCTACATACAATAATCAAACTCACGCCTGTCGCGTACGGATGTAAGATGGAAATGATAAAGTTACCAATTGATGCTGTGGATACACATCGGCCTAAACCAAAGGTACGTTTACATGTAGTTTTAGTAACTTACTGTAATTACATGTAGTTTTAGTAACTTACTGTAATTACATGTAATTTTAGTAACTTACTGTAATTACATGTAGTTTTAGTAACTTACTGTAATTACATGTAGTTTTAGTAACTTACTGTAATTACATGTAGTTTTAGTAACTTACTGTACTTACATGTAGTTTTAGTAACTTACTGTAATTACATGTAGTTTTAGTAACTTACTGCAATTACATGTAGTTTTAGTAACTTACTGTAATTACATGTAGTTAACATGTAGTTTTAGTAACTTACTGTAATTTTAAAATATTTATTTAAAAAAAGAAGAAGTTTGATTCAAAATTAATGAATTAGGTCGAACTTTCAAGAGCGTCTTCACGATGACCGGCTCTGCGCACCAGGAAGGCCTGGAGCTCATGTCATCGCAGTTCCATCCAATCGGCATTGTTTCATCCTGAAGTTAGGCTTTGCCGTTCCGGGACAAAATACATAAGACTGTTGTGGGGCAGGATTGGTAGGTTTTTAGTCACTATGAATCTGACATCTGGGGCTATGGTCTGGAGGGGGTATTTCCACGATATCTTCGGTGAAAAGATCCTCCGATATTTTCATCAGAAATATTATTATCTGTACTTGTGTTGTAGCGATGTTCCGCTTACAATTAACCCCTCTTCCCATTCCAAGATTTATGTTTTAGAAAATGGTAGAAACAGATTGATATGGGATGACGTAAAATGTTTTAATAGCTCTTGACTGGAACAGAGATGGTAGGCATTCCAGTTCCAGGTCGTCCTGGTGCGCAGAACTGGTCATTGTTGTTGTTAACGTTCTCAACGACTCTCACTGTGTCTCCAGGCCAAGAAAGGCGGCCTCTTCAAAAGGATCTGTCCATAATGCTGACGGCTCTAGATTAGTTGGGTTTGATGGATAGTTGCTGGCTACTCATGATTTAGTTTAGCAAGGATTTATATACCAACTCTCTGAGGAAGTATCTGGAGCAGCACGGCTGGGTCCAACGGAGGAAAAACACAGTGAGTTGTCGTCGGAACGGTGTTGATGGTCTTTGGCCGTGCCCGAGGACACGGTTAGCCCCGGTACGAAGAACCAACCATCTTGGGGCCACTGGTCATTGTGAGGATATGTACTTCTACTGCCTGTCTGTAATATTAATTCTGAATTGTTCTTGATTTTATGTTTTTTTTTTTTTTTTTTTTTTTTTTTTTTTTTTTTTTTTTTTTTTTTTTTTTTTTTTGTCTTTGTAATTTATTTACGTTGAATTATTGCATGATATCCCTCATCTTGTAATTGTGCTTGTCTTGTTCCTTTTTTTGCAATATTTGAGAGAAGTTGTCAAAAATAATTTTCCTTTGCGTAAGATTTTTTTAATAAAATTTTAATTCTCAAATAATATTCACATAACAGAGATACTTTGAAGTTTCTTGAGGTCAAGATCACCTTCGCAAACTTTACAGCTGAGGTGCTCTTTTGAATTGATGACAATTTTCCGTGATTTTTTTTTTTAGAAATACGGGGTGGTCATTTTAAATTGATGGGATTTATTTAATTTAATACAGATGTAGGCGTTGTGGCATTAAATAAAATAAATCTCGTCAATTTAAATAACCCATCCAGTAAACGTCAATTTAAATAACCCACTGGTAGTTGGCATATGATTAATTTTTGACAAAAAATATTCTTCCACTCACTTATTTGAAGCAAGTCTGTAAATTTTGAATTTTATTTCTGTAGTATTCACGTGTTAATGCAACCATTTTTTTCTTCTTCAAATTTGCATCTTTATTAACATTGCACAAAAATTTCGAAAATGCTGGTCAAGAGAAATAAGCTACTGTTTCAGAAACATAAAAGCAAAACGTTCCGCTAATCTCAGTTACATGTAAACGATTCTTAAAAAGCAACCACTATTGTCTATGTGGATTTATGTGTGAATTTGAAATTTTGCACGGTAAACTAAAGTTACAAAACCTTCTTTTGGAGTGGGGCCAAGTTTCAGGGACGGTCCCCATGTCGGGGCCAGGGGGGGCCAAGTCAATTTTTTTAAATGCGAACCCCCCTCTTACGATACATTTTTGAAAAGGCCGTTTAATTACAAGTACTTTGGTAAACAATTCCAATTTTTATCATTTACCTTTTGCAAATGGCGTTTAATTGTGTACAAAAAATTGCCTAAATTTTCAATTCCTTGAGTTGTTGTAAAACTTGGCAAAGGGTCTCAATTCGGTTAAAATAATGGCCAGTATTTTTTTCTTTCTAAGAAAAAAATATTATTTATTTATTTTTTTATTTTTTTAAGAGAAAAGTGATGTTTCTCTTCTTTACTGAGCACAATTCATTTTGAGTCAGCCTTTAGTTGTTTCTCTACTTTATATCTTGGTTTATTTTCAAGTTTCGCTGATTAGTTATGTTGTAAAAGAAAGAGAATCACTGTTCTGATGATGCGTGGTATTGGGGAAAGGGTGCGTTCTTATGAGGAAGTTCGTAATCTTTTCTATGAAACCTTCAATGACCGCAATCCTCCTTTTCACTGATTTTTGCTTATTAATTATTCTTTGCTACATTGTTGCACTTAATTTTTCCATATCTGATTCGTATGCTCGTTGTGTTTGCTTGTAGGAAGATATGGATCAAGAAGATTTGCTTGAGCTTTGTGCTGATGCCGCTTATATTAGTTTCTACTAACACTTAACTATCTTGCTTGTAAATTAATGTGAAGACAAAATCCGCATGATTCGTTTTACGTACTGAAATTTTAGGATTTAAAATCATTTTATGTAGTTATGATTCAGGGACATTACCGTCCACACTTCAATTTTTTTTTTTTTTTCAGACAAATTTAAAGACGTAGCATATAACATATAAAATTTAAAGACGTAGCATATAAAATTCATTTAGGTTATTCATAATGACATTAAATTTTAGCTTGATCTGCATAAGATTAGCGGATATGTTGACAAACGAGTGCCGCTACCTTTAAACAGGCTAGTTTCAAACTAGCTAAAGTAAATCGCAATGACAAACTATTGCTACAGAGAGTTTGATCTGCAATACTAAAGAAGAAACTTCACAAAAAAAGGCGTGTCTCCCATCAGTGGGATTAACTTAATAAAAATAATCAGTACACGTTTCTTTACTGGTTTTTATAGTTTTTGAAAACGTGCGTCAAAACCAGGGGCGATACAAAGAAAAGTGTTGTGTAAACATTAGACGATGAAAATAAAACACGTGTAAAAAAATATACTATCTATTCCCGGTCTCACCCATGCCGGATGAGGTCAATGTGGGTAATTGGTTTGTAACTTTTCAGCGAATGGATGGTAAAACCCCCGTCTTGAATGATCTTGGTTGTTAGAGAGAAGTTAATATACTAGTGGATCAAGATGATCAGGTGTTCACGTTAGTGTTGTAGTCATTTATAGAAAAAAAATATCTTAATCAAATTTTAAAAAATCATTTTCAAAAAACAGAATATTAGGTCCCCGGGAGGAGGCCCCAAAATTTTTCAAATTCGAAAAGCCATTAATTAACATCAGCCATAACAAATCAAAATTTTACGTTTCTACAACAAACCGCAAAAAAGATAAAAAGCATTTTTAAAAAACACAATATTGGGCCCCTGGGCCCCCAAAAACTATACAGCAAATTTCCTTCATGTCCTAAACATGTATACCAAATTACGTCAAAATCGGATGAAAATTGTGGCTTGTATCGCGTAACAAACATACATACGAGTATCTACATACATACAAGTGCATTTCGGAATGTATTTAATTAGCTTACGTAAGAGTGGTAAGATCGGCCTATAGAAAGAGTATGGTCCAGCCCAAACTTATTTTATCCTGATTTTGTCTTCATTTTAAAGTTTTATTTTACTAACTTTTTGTTTATTTGTTTTTTTAAAAATCCTATAACATTATATTTTGAAAAACTTTTTTGTCGGGGCAGACTAATTTTTTGTCGCCCCAAGAAATGGAAGCGTTATGAAAAATGAAACAATTAGAAAGGATTCCATTTAAAGTAGATGTAACTCTTGAATTTGTGTCGTTCAGTTGCTTCCCCATTCTAATTTTAAGGTGGTGATTTTAATCTCAAGTATTACTAATGGTAAAATTTTGAGTGATTGGTAACCGCTAGGTAAGGTTAATGCACAAGGCCTTGTCTACCACCTTAATCCTAACCTCTATTACTATTGTTATGTGTCAAACACTCAAATTAATGCTGCCAAAATGTAAATTATTAGTTATACATACATTTCAGACTACTTTCTTTCCCTGTAAGAGTGCTTGCAGACAGATTTATCTTATCTTATTGTAGTATACCTAAATCTGCATGGATAAACAAATTTAAATATATAAATCAGAAATCTGTCCCTCCGAATAACATCTTATTGTAGTATACCTAAATCTGCATGGATAAACAAATTTAAATATATAAATCAGAAATCTGTCCCTTCGAATAACACAGTCCAAACGTTAGCAAGCAGAAAAAAGCATGGTCTTAGGACCCGAGAAAAATTTACAACACAAAAATGTCAAACCTTTTTCTAGTTTTGTCGTGATAACATATCACCAAAAAGGGAGACATTTTTAGGTGGCCATATAGTCCTTAATGTAAGACATAGTTGTGAGACGTTGAATACACCCGTTCCCGTTCGATCACTGAAGTTAAGCAACGTCTTGCGAAGTTGTTCCATTTGGATGTCCATGTAAGTTTGCGCCCTCGTGATGCTGGCTATTTTTCCGGCCCAACCCAGGCTGAGTAAGGTCAATGTGGGTAGCTGGTTTGGAAGTTTCCAGCGAATGGAGGGTAAAATCTCCGTCTTGAATAACCAATAGATGTTAAAGAGACGTTAAGCCAAAAAAACAAGACATAGTTTGTAAAATGATGGCCAGTTATTCCAGAGTAACGTTTTTAAAACTGTGATCAGTACATTAATATTTAGAAATTACTAACCACCCAGAACGGCCATACCTCTAATGTCCCCGGTCTGAGGCCAAACATATAAACAAGAAATGTGTGAAAAATGTGCGGTCTCTGAGTAGACCATGTGTATTTGTTTTTCGTTGCATATGCAAAGAAAAATGCTATGCATTAATATGACTAAATCTGTGGTTGTCTTAGAGCTTCCTAAAACAAATACACAGAGAACAATTTGAAACAAGTAAATTGTTCGTTTTTTACCTCTGTATTAGTAAAACAGTGGTCTGATCCATAGATCATAGATCTTTCTTGAAATTAAGAAATGCTCAATCGTATATTTCATACATTTTTTTAGTATAATCAGTAAAACAGTGATCTGATCCATGTCTGTTCCTTGAAATTAAGAAATGCTCAATCGTATATTTTATTAATTTTTTTAGTATAATTAGTAAAACAGTGGTCTAATCCATGGATCATGGATCTTTCTTGAAATTAAGAAATGCTCAATCGTATATTTTATAAATTGTTTAGTATAATTAGTAAAACAGTGGTCTAATCCATGGATCATGGATCTTTCTTGAAATTAAGAAATGCTCAATCGTATATTTCATACATTTTTGTTAGTATAATCAGTAAAACAGTGATCTAATCCATGTCTGTTCCTTGAAATTAAGAAATGCTCAATCGTATATTTTATATATATTTTTTTTATTGTCATTTAGTTAAATCGGTTTAGTATCTTGATATGCTTTGAGATTATGTAAGAGACGTTTTTTAGTCATATTATTTGTTTGTTCTTTTAAATAGGTGCCTTATGTATTTTAAAGTTTGTGATATTATCTTTAATTCAGTCTATTTGTTACCCCAAATCGATGCATAAACACGCAAAACCTTAAAAACTCGAACCAGGGTTTGTGTAAACTAATTTTATTGTGGGATTATTATAAAGTTGATTTTGTTTTTGTTGAATAATACTTTTGAGAGATCATGCTTTTTACTTCACGTGTCCAGTTCCACATAATAAAAATTCTATTTCTTTAGCTTCGTGGTGTAGTGGGAATCTGACTTTTGAAATGTAAGGCGAGGGTCGTGGTCATTACTCTGCACCCGGGGAACTTAGATTCAATTCCCGGCGGGGTCAGACATTTTTATACTTAGTGCTTGTAATATCGGGGTGTCTCTAAAACTGCACCTGTCAGAACGTCGTACCACCAAACTAAATAAAATAAGAAGATTTTTTTGTTACTTTATGGAACTGGTGATGGAAATTTCAGAAGTTGATTATTCAATGTTTGAAGGGCATACGTTCAATTATAATTTGCATGTGAAGATGTTTGATTGCAATCTACTCTTACGCTCAATGTAATAATTAAAAGATTAATTTTATAATACTTTTGTGTAACTTGTTTTCTGTCTCCTTTTTGGAGCTGCTAGTTTTTGTACTTAAGGTCTATTAATTGTGAGAAGCAGTGGTGTCGCAAGTAATGTTGCCCCCTATCCCCTATCTTTCTCCCTGAAATTTCACTACGAGGCACCTATAATTATTCCCAGGGATACCCTTCGGAAAAACTAGGGGTATGGCCATGGTACCCATATTATAACCAAGCATAACACTATGGCTACGATTTTAAAGCTATACATAGTCTGAAAGGCCCTCGAATGACTTAACAATGAATCGATCAGTGTTAGATATAACTGAGAAATTTTGCTATTGATGGCCTCAAGTTCGTCATTGGAATCGACTTATTCCGACGAAAAAGTCTCGGAATTCATTATTGTTCTACGAAGCCACTTGAAGCCCCCCTCCCATTTTTGGATCCTACCAGGTCTGTGGGGAAGCCTCCATTGCCACTATTGAGAAGGAACTTTTAGAAGAGGCCACTTGAAGCCCTCCTCCCATTTTTGGATCCTGCCAGGTCTGTGGGGAAGCCTCCATTGCCACTAGTGAGAAGTAACTTTTGGAAGAGGCCATGTGAAGCCCCTCTCCCATTTTTGGGTCCTGCCAGGTTTGTGGGGACGCCTCCATTGCCACTAGTGAGAAGTATTAATATTATTTTAAATAGAATCATTCCATAAATCGAGTTGTGATGTGCTCAATTTTCAGTGGGTGTCACGGAATTCAGGGGTTAACATGAGTTTTATTCCATACAAAATAGTTTCAGCACATAAAACTTCCTTGTCATATTCCTAGTAGTCACAGACATTTTTGTAGACCAAATAGATTTCTGGGGTCCATTTTATAATATTCGCAAACTAGTATTACAATTATTTAATAAAAAATCGTGAAGATAAAACTAGAATTCACTTTGTTCAGTCAAAAGGAACCATGAAGTGGTATTATATTATGTTTATATTTATGCTGAGGCTGACCTTTTGTAACAAAGCCGTCTTGTTCTCTTTTTAGACAGGATTAATCAAAAACGTCTAAATAGCTGTAAAAACCGTTTTTTTTTTTTGTTTTTTTTTTATTCGAATTTTGGATTCTACGTACCTTGAAACGTAAAATATCAAATTTGGAGGGGGGAGGGTATATTTATATATACAGGGTGTCCTAGTTAACGAGGACAATAATTAATGGGCTGATTATAGATGCCAATACCTACCAAAAATACTTCCTTCAACTTTTTAATAAAAGCTTTGTGTTTGAGTTATTCGCATTTTTCATCTTTTTTTACACGTGTACGCCCGACGTCACAAATATGTCCATAACTTTCTTGGACATACATTTTTTGAAAATTTGAAGATATTTTTGGAACACATGGAAAATTTCTGTTCAGATAAAATTACTTTCATGACCAGAAACTTTGACTTAGTGCCTCGTTTTTGAGCTAACTTGATTTTTTTTTTTT
>CM022875.1:3051808-3090624 GCA_012654025.1 Pachypsylla venusta
TTTTTATATATACTTATAAAACGCGAAGCCCAGTTGGTATACTGATTCACTGATTGAATAAGACTCGTCTCCAACTTGGTTTATTATTTTGATCTATACTTATAAAACGCGAAGCCCAGTTGGTATACTGATTCACTGATTGAATAAGATACTCGTCTCCAACTTGGTTTATTATTTTGATCTATACTTATAAAACGCGAAGCCCAGTTGGTATACCGATTCACTGATAATCAATGTAGCTCCACGATGGCCAAACCTAGAGAATTGAAATTTGGCTCACAGATTCCTTTATGTATGGAGGTACGTAATAAGAAAAAATCGAAAGTTCAATTGGGAGCGAGTTACCGCCAAATATATTGTTATTTAGTCGACAATTTGATCAAGTTGGTGATTACAACAGTTCCGGTCAGATCATTGAAGTTAAGTAACATCCAGTGAAGTTTTTGTAATTTTCGTCTCCCGACTTTTTCACGAAAGATGAAAAGAAAAATTCTTTTATTAAAAAAAAAAACAATAAAATCAATGAAAATCTCCAGAGAGATCGATATATTAAAACGAAACATACCTCTTGTTAATGGAAATTCCGTTTCTAGGTTTAGCCACAATTGGAGTAACATTGGCCATAGCAATGTATGTCATTTGCTTAGTCACCTACCTATCTTAAAAATGGGAGGAAGCAATATTGACATGCCAATAATATAACACCCATTATCATTATAGTATTTGAAACACTTCAGATATTTGTACAATTGTAACATCAGTCCATATGTTCATTGGCACATGATACTGTCTCAATGCCGGGTGTTCCCGCAATGTCAAAACTAATTCAAATTGAACATAGAATAGATTTATAATACTGCCCTACTAAGTCTCTTAAGGGCCTTGTTCTGCCAACAGTAAGCCCAAGTCAATTAAATCAGGTTAAATGGCCACGTGAGTCCCAGGTTGGCCAAAAAAAGGGAACAAAATAATTTAATTCTATGAGCATCACACTATTTGTCATGATTTCAAGTTTTGGCACAATTTATTTGATGTAAAATTGTTGAATTTGTGTTTTTGGTTATATTTGTAAATAGCGAATTCAATCAAATCTATTTGCCGATCACACTATTTCGTACTTACTGTGTGAAGTCGAAGAATTGACAAAATTTGACATGATGACAAATAGTGTGATGCCCACCTTAAAAAATGTTCAATACCAAATTTCATCTAAAATAAATCGTCGAGTTAAATCTAGACTTCACTTCGTTTAGTCAATGATTTTTGTGCATCTGTCTTGTGTCAACCAACTCTGAAAAGTCACTACGTTCGCCCACCCTGTACTGCTTATCCTAGTCTGTACTAGCACAATTTATTTGATGTAAAATTGTTGAATTTGTGTTTTTGGTTATATTTGTAAATAGCGAATTCAATCAAATCTATTTGCCGATCACACTATTTCGTACTTACTGTGTGAAGTCGAAGAATTGACAAAATTTGACATGATGACAAATAGTGTGATGCCCACCTTAAAAAATGTTCAATACCAAATTTCATCTAAAATAAATCGTCGAGTTAAATCTAGACTTCACTTCGTTTAGTCAATGATTTTTTGCATCCTGTATCTACTCTGAAAAGTCACAACGTTCGCCCACCCTGTACCACCTATTCTAGTCTGTATAAAGTAGAAATTACGCATTCAGTCATTCAGTGTCAGTACTATGTAAATTTAGACTTCACTTCGTTTAGTCAATGCTTTTTGTGCATCCTGTATCTACTCTGAAAAGTCACAACGTTCGCCCACCCTGTACCGTCTGTACTAGTAGAAATTACGCATTCAGTCATTCAGTCTCAGTACTATGTAAATCTAGACTTCACTTCGTTTAGTCAATGCTTTTTGTGCATCCTGTATCTACTCTGAAAAGTCACAACGTTCGCCCACCCTGTACCGCCTATCCTAGTCTGTACTAGTAGAAATTACGCATTCAGTCTCAGTAATGTTTTCACAATGGATCTAGTGAGTGGATTAGTTCTGTTTCCACTGAGTGTGCATAATCGTATCTACTTTGTATTGTATTGGCGTCAAGCGTCACGACTAGTGGCAACTATCAAATAGATTCTTGTCAAAGTTCATTCAACCTTAAAGTAATGCCCCTCCCCAATGGTCTGGTGTCCGGACATTTAGGTTAGTACAACTCAGATCATCAGATCAACGGTAAGCTTGGAAAAAAAAGTTAATGTACGTGGAACATTCAGAAAGTAAGATCACTTCGGCTCTCATGGCCGTGGGAAACATTTTCTGAATGTAAGTGCACTTGGGCTCTCATTACTGTGGGAAACATTTAACACTGTCGTAAAGCCTGACTTATTCCGTTCAAAACGAGATTCCTTCGAGGGTAGTCTGTTGAAAACTCTTAATTTAGCCACCGAAGTGAGTATAAATGTAACCACCAAAAGAGAGAGGACCAAACCAGCTTCTTTAGTTGACGGTCCTAAGTCCGTATATATACAGAAGGTTTTGTGTTTAGAAGGACATCCAGCCTTTAAAATAACTCTGCTTCAAACCAATGATGAGAGATCATCAGCAAAAACACAGCAGTGTTAGGAGCAAGCTAGGGTTACAGTGCCTGGAAAGAGTTGAAGCTAAAGAGAGTAGGTACCAAACAAAAGGTTGTGGCAAGGTAGAATTAGGGAAAGCAGCGTCGACCTCAAATAGAATTGGGAAAAGGTGAAGTTAAAAAAGATGTAAAAAAACTCTAGACACAGGAGCATTTCTCGCGAAATAAATCCAATTTCCCGTCTTGATAGACTATCTGGTTGTGAAGAAAACCCTGAGCTTTTTAATGAAGCTAAGCTGTTGATGGCGGGGGAGCATTTCTCTCCCGTTGTGAAGGGAAACCCGAGATTTTTAATGAGGCCAAGCTCTTGATGGCGGGGGAGCATTTTTCGCGAAAGAAATCTAATTCGCCGTCTTGATAGGCTCTCGTTGTGAAGGGAAAACCGAGATTTTTAATGTGGCCAGCTCTTGATGGCGGGGGGTCATTTCTCGCGAAAGAAATCGAATTTCCCGTCTTGATAGGCTATCTCGTTGTGAAGGAAAACCTGAGATTTTAAATGAGGGGCTGTTGATGGCGGGGGAGGGGAGGAGTATGAATCGTTTCGAATATGTTCAAGTGTTTTTTAGAGTTTAAAAATGAGTGCATGAGAGGCGGAAGACTTGCTATTGAAGACTGACGAACTTGGTTTGATGTTTTTACGTTTTGAACCTTCATCACATTCCCCTGACCTGGCGTCCTCAGATTACCATCTGTTATTTAAGATGCACATGGGCGTTAAAAGGTTTTCAACGAATGAGGATGTGAATAAATGGGCGATAGAGCTGGTGGGAGACTTACCGAGGTGGAATAAAAACTGCGAATTCGAAAGCGTGGGGGGCTATGGTCTCAGTGATACTTGCCTCTGACAATTTTGTTTGAATTTTAATTTATCCGCTTTCTTATCTTTGCATCTAGGAACAGAACAGTGCGCCAGGCCAAGTTTCGGCCTAACGCACGCAGAATCTGACCCAAAATGATTTTCCGAAAGTTTTAAACTTCAGAGTTAAACAGGCGCTGAAGGGTTCGAAAAATGGTTTTATAGAGTACTTCCGGTGTAACTAGAAACGAGAAATTTGGTAGGATGATTGTCCTTGGTGTATAAGCAAAGGATGAAATCGAAAAAGTACACTTTTCCCCATTAGACCCTCCCGAGAGGGGGGTGGGGGGGAAGAGAAAAACGTTTTATGTATTATATTTGGCATTCAGTGTAGGTAGAAACCTGATATTTGGCGGATAATATTTTCAGTCGTCTTAATCCGATATGCTTGTCCCAATGTCCTTCTCCTTGTTATCGTCAAATTTTATAACAGCCTCCTGGTTACGAATCTGCCGTCTCTATCAACTGGATGACTCGCAAAGTCACGAAGTGTTCCACATCTGCGCATAAGGCTAGGTTCACATGACCGCGTGGAATCATATGAACTAATCGAGACAAGTTTGTAGAAGTAGTACCGCGCGGTCATGTAGACAATATGCACTATTTAGATACATCTTGTGCCGCGCGGTCATGTGAACATACTATCGAACGTATTTTGTATTGTTTGACATGCTTGTATTACAATTTATTGTGTCACCTTAATATTTAATATAGCAACCCTCTCAGTCTGTTAGCACACATTTTATTTATATCTTCAGCGGAACGAATATTTGTTTCCTTTTTTCTATATTTCAAACCGTTACATCTGTTCCCCGAAGTTCTAGGCGCATGGTGGTATGCTAGGTGCAAGCTTCAAACTGACGTGGCGCCTGCATTGTCTATTAAGCAGGGTCCACACTTATGTTGCAAATGTTGTACAACAAATGTTGGGCAACACGCAGCGTCTACACTTAATTTTTAGTGTGTACATGTACCTATAATGTTGTGTTGTTTTCACATAGTTTCAATTCAGACCTTGTGATAAGTGGATTGTTTGCATTTTTATCTCGTAATTTTTTTTAAAAATAATCAAAAAATGAGTGAGGAAGACATTCTTATAACTGCTGCCGCTGTTGTAAGCAAGTAGACGAAATCATAGGCCAAGGAGGTTTTGGATAACACCGAGTTTTTCTCGTGGAAGAAATATATACACTACAGCTGATTTCACGAAAGATTTGGGCGAGGTTGATGAATTTAATTTATGATACAGTTGTTCTGGATTCAAGAATTTTTTTCGAATGACAAGTTGCGACTTTGAAGAATTATTAAAAAATATTGCATCTCTTATATCACAAATATCAATGTTTCTGGAAACATTTTGAAATGTTCCACCTTCTATGGAAACATGCAACTGTCGGACAACTGTTTCCCAACACGTCCATACTTGTATTAGAATGTTGTACAATGTACAACATTTCCAACATATGTGTGGACCTTGCTTAAGTTTACACTAAATGTTTCTGGCTAATTTGACCCTCTTCCCCCTTCTCTCTATCTTTCTATATGGTGATCCCATAAGCATGATTGTTATTAGGCATTACTAACTGACTCACTCATGACTCATAATCAACGCATTTCCACTGTGGTTAAATCTAAAAACGTGAAATTTGGAACACAGATTCACCTATAAAGAGTTCGTTGTTTCAAAATGAGAAAATAAAATCGATTTTTTAGGTGGAGACGAGAGCCTAGTTTTAGACACTCTTGAGGGTTATATCTTGGAAATTTCAAATGGGCGCCATTTTGGAACCAAACATGCTAGAAGTGTGAAATTTTTTACTTCTAATTTTATTGTCTTTCTGAAAATGTATCACAAGATGGGGGTTCGTATTAGATGGGGGTTCGTATTTAAAAAACAAAAATTGAACCCAATGTTGCTTTGAGTAGAGAATTTCAGAACAACGGGAAGTGTGATAAAGAAGTCTCAAGGACCGGCTCGAACTGTGAGGCCTCCAGACAATGTGGAGGCGGTTCGACAATCGATTTCAAAGTCACTAAAGCGCTTTGTTCGTAAAAATGCAATCACCCTTGGACTCTCGGATAGCACTGCGCGTAAAATTATTCACAAAGAGCACCTCTGGGTGGAATTCTGAAGCGAACTCGGAATGCACTCTGTGTCGCCACAATGGAATGCCCGTAAGAAAAGTATGCTTCCACTGCAAAAGATTTGTGTTCTTTGGACCACGTCATCTTTCTTTGATCAAGGTTTGAAAAAATTGCAAAAAAAAAATAAACTTAGAGGTAAAGAAATATTCCACAAAAAAACGGAAAAATGAAAACTTGTGTTTTCCAAGAGAAAAAAGCTCTTGGTTAAAATCTTTTCACAAAATGGGAAAATTGCGTCCAGGGAAACTAGCCTCGTCAACCTACGATTTTTCGTTGCGATACAGGAGCATTTACAAAAAAGGGCATTTCCGGGCCTCACCCTGTATTTCATATTGACCTCCAACTTCATGGTACACGTCAAGTGTGATGCTTAGGCATTCGGCCGCGAAAGTAAACAATACATCATATCATAGTATTTCATATTGGCCACCAACTTCATTGTACACGTCAAGTGTGATGCTTAGGCATTCGGCCACGGAGGTAAACAATACATCTCATCATAGTATTTCATATTGGCCACCAACTTCATTGTACACGTCAAGTGTGATGCTTAGGCATTCGGCCACGAAGGTAAACAATACATCTTATCATAGTATTTCATATTGGCCACCAACTTCATTGTACACGCCAAGTGTGATGCTTAGGCATTCGGCCACGAAAGTAAACAATACATATTATCATAGTATTTCATATTGGCCACCAACTTCATTGTACACGTCAAGTGTGATGCTTAGGCATTTGGCCACGAAGGTAAACAATACATCATATCATAGTATTTCATATTGGCCTTCTTCCTTATTCGAAAGAAACGCCTACGCAATATACGCCATATCAATTAGTACACCAATTTGGAACAGATCCCAGTTTTATTTGTTTGTAAATTTTTAATGATATGGGAGGAGGGGATCTTAATTAATCATTGAAATCTGGCTCTATTTCTCAATGTTTGATCATCTGAGTTCGGCAAGTTCATGGAAGGTGAACGCTGAAGTATAGATTTAAATTTTAATGAGTCAATTAGTTAATTCCAAATGATAAGGCCTTAACGCTCGATAATAATAAGGCAAAAACGAAACTCTGAGATGAAATGAGTTGGAAAACCCCGGGCTCTGTTTCGGTTATAGATCTCAAGTAAATGTCGAGGTACTGTAATTTTCGAAAATGTATTACAAAAAGAGTTGTTCTGTAGTACTCAAAATAATGACCCGCTATTTCAGAGTTACATATGGTTTGGTGTAGTGGTAAGAACAAGGGTTGGTGGTAGGTTCAAACCTAGCCATCCCATGATATTTCATCCTCATGAAGCGGCCAAGATTATCAACATAATATATTATTAGTCTAGTGTCCTCAGAATAGTATATAATGTGCTACTTATGAAGGATATGGAAGGGGCCAGGATTATCAACATATATTATTAGTCTATCGTCCTCAGAATAGTATTTATGCTATTTAATCCAGCCATCCCATGTTATTTCATCCTCATGAAGGATATGGAAGGGGCCAGGATTATCAACATATATTATTAGTCTAGCGTCCTCAGAATAGTATTTATGCTATTTAATCCAGCCATCCCATGTTATTTCATCCTCATGAAGGATATGGAAGGGGCCAGGATTATCAACATATATTATTATTATTCTAGCGTCCTCAGAATATTATATAATATGCTACTTAACCCAGCCATCCCATGTTATTTCATCCTCATGAAGGATATGGAAGGGGCCAGGATTATCAACATATATTATTATTATTCTAGCATCCTCAGAATATTATATAATATGCTACTTAACCCAGCCATCCCATGTTATTTTATCCTCATGAAGGCTATAGAAGGGGCCAGGATTATCAACATATATTATTATTCTAGCGTCCTCAGAATAGTATATAATATGCTACTTAACCGAGCCATCCCATGTTATTTCATCCTCATGAAGGGGCCAGGATTAGACTGGGGAGCTCATAACACATTACCTTTAAACAGAGTGTTCACACAGAACTGCAGAATGGCATTCATCAAGCCTTTGAACTCAACAGAATAGTTCAGAGCATGGTGTTGTGGAACACCTGGTGACATTACCTTGAAACAGGGTGTTCACACAGGACAGCATGGGTGCTGAAATGTAATAACTAACCAACCACACCTGTGTGCAATTTTTTTCTTCTTCTCCTTTGTAATGAATAAATATGATTTCATTGTAATAGTACAAAATATTGTTTCCTTTCTATTTCTAGGCCAAATGAGATTTACATTTAACCATTTAGTTAATACTATGTATTAAAACCAGCAGGCGCCACAGAGGTATGCCCTTTCTGTGTGCTATGCAACAAAATGGTATATGACTGCATAAAGATATACAGGGTGCCCCAAAAGTCCGAGACCACCTGAATATCTTTTGAACGGCTTTATGAGGAATTTTGCATGGTATTATGTCCCAAATTAAACCACCTGATGGTGCGACCAATTTTTCAGGGGCGGGTCCCATGTGGCCCCAGGGGGTCCAATTGTTTTTTTAAATACGAATCCCCATATTGTGACACATTTTCAGAAAGACAATAGAATTAGAAGTACTTTGCAAAAAAAAATTACACATCTAGCGTGTTTGGTTTCAAAATGGCGGCTATTTGAAATTTCCAAGATATGACTTCCAAGAGTGTCTAAATCTAGGCGCATTATTTGCAATGGGATATTGAATGATTGCATAGGACACTAAAATCGAGGAACCTGCTTTTTAGACATAATTCGCCTAGTTTTAGAAATAATTCGCCTAATTTTAGACACTCTGAAGTCATATCTGGGAAATTTCAAATGGGCGCCATTTTGAAACCAAACACGATAGACGTGTGAAATTTTTTACAAAGTACTTCTAATTTTATTCTCTTTCTGAAAATGTATCACAAGATGTGGGTTCGTATTTAAAAAACAAAAGTTGGCCCCCTTGAGGGCCACATGGGACCCGCCCCTGAAAAATTGGCCACACCTTCAGGTGGTTTAATTTGGCACATAATACCATGCAAAATTTCAAAACTCCACATAAAGCCGTTCAAAAGATATTCAGGTGGTCTCGGACTTTTGGGACACCCTGTATATACTAAACTCGATGATATCCGCAATGTCTTATGCATTTTAGATCATCGTTGTAACAACTGCAACACGTTCTGTCTAGGGCGTGGGTTTCAAACCCAGCCTACCCATGGACTTACATCCTTATTCATTTGAAATATTTGCCACTCTTAGACTTGGAGGGCATGGAAGGGGCCGGAATTATCATCTTCCAGCCCGGGGTCCTTAAAGTAACAGAATATGCTACCCAGCAACCCTTCCACCATCATCACTTTCGCGAAGAACAAATCGATACAAGTTTGTAGAACTAGTACCGCGCGGTCATTATAAACAATATGCACTATTAGGCTAGGTGCACATGACCGCGCGGTATCATATGAACAAATCGATACAAGTTTGTAGAACTAGTACCGCGCGGTCATGTAAACAATATGCACTATTAGGCTAGGTTCACATGACCGGGCGGTATCATATGAACAAATCTATACAAGTTTGTAGAACTAGTATCGCGCGGTCATGTAGACAATATGCACTATTTAGATAGATCATGTGCCGCGCGGTACCGTGCGTTCATGTGAACATAGCCTTAAGCTGGTAAATATGAATAAAAACTGCTGTTAACAGAACTGAATGATCGAGTAAATTACATTCACCTGCTTCATATGGATTTCAGCAAACACGAATATTTGGCTCAATTTGATGTGACGTAACACATGAAATATTTCATTTCATAAACAAACAGAATTGTAAACAAAACGTGAAATTGTTTGAATGTTGCTTCTACATTATTCATAAGCATAGCACATACTCATATTGTGTGTATGGAAAGGAAGAGGATACCGTAATCACTAAATTGGTAGGGATGTCCATATTGTATCAATATTCGGTTTCCATATAATCGATATTCTATATTGATATGATTTCGACAATATCGAGAGAGAAAAAATATTGTTATCGAAACAAAACAAAAAAAAAACTCTGCCAAAGTGACACATGGGTTTATTATTGGGCGGAGCGAAGCGTAGCCTTATACTCCCTACAAACTGCAAACTTTTGTTACCCCACTCCTCCGAAACTACTCAACCGATTTTTACCAAATTTTTTTCTTCATATTCTACATATACCCAAGAGTGCATATATCTATTTTGAGAACAATATCTTGAACCGTTTCCGATTTTTCGGCCGATTTTCCGATTTTTTACCAAATACAGAGAGTCATGGTCCGATATCTTAAATTTCGTCGCTACAACATATCAACTCGTAGCGAAAAAGTTTTAGGTGGCTTCTCAATACTTAATTTAAGACATAATTTACTAAATATTGACAAACCATTCCAGAGTTACAAGTTGGAATCCGGGAGCGAGTAAAATAAAATTTAGGAAATACTACTTGTTTAGCCAAAACGGTGAGAGATATCGAATACATACATATGTATTGGGCGGAGCGAAGCGTAGCCTTATACTCCCTACAAATTGCAAACTTTTGTTACCCTACTCCTCCGAAACTACTCAACCGATTTTTACCAAAATTTTTTCTTCATATTCTGCATATACCCAAGTGTGCATATATCTATTTTCAGAACGATATCTTGAACCGTTTCCGATTTTTCGGCCGATTATTTTGCGCTTGAGTAGGACCTACTACCCAACGGCACGATGCAACCAAGAAAGGTGCGGTATTCTCAAAAAATCTTGTTTTAACGGAATCATGGAGCAATATGCTAAAGTTATCGATAGGGCTATCGATATTTATATCGGTAATATCGCTTATCGATATTTATATCGATAAGCGATATTACCGATATAAATATCGATAGCCTTGTCGATATTAGCACTATTCTTTCGATACGGCAACCGTACCTACTGGTATTGGAATGGGTTAATGGAAATGAAATGAATTGATGTTCTCTGCTGACCTCTTGACCAAATAACCGAATTGATGTATCTATTTAAATGGAAGATACACAACTTCAATTTGTAACCGGATGAAGGTGTGTGTGTGTGTGTGTGTGTGAAGCCGAAGAGATGTATGTTCATATCAGGGGTCTATCTGAACGAAGTCACGTCTAGTTTTAACTCTACTATTTTTATTTGATTAAACTTGGTTTTGATGAATGTCAAAACCAAGTTTTTGATAAATGTTTTTGGGACCTTTTCGGATACTGGTTCACGTGATGGCCCAACATTTGAATGAAGTCTACAGTTCATAGCTAGATCAATGAAATGAATAATAAGTCCGGGGTACTTGAATTTTTATACCGAACCTCGAAAGATTTCTTATTATTTGATATATGTTTCTAATCAAATAATAAGAAAAGCTATTAAAAAAAAAACAAGATATTAAAATGATCTGAGGTCCTGTTTATTCAATCATGGAAGGTAATTAAGAATATGTTTGATTGAAACAGATGGTGAAATTTTGTGCTCGAAATAGAAACACATCTCTTGAAACTTGTAATTTATAAAACAAACGAATATTCACAGTGATTATTAAAACATGTATACTAGTTATATTTGATGTCCATCAATATGGAAAAATGAAAATTGTACTTCCAAAATAGACCGAAGCAAGGGCAACGCAAAATGCGTTTTAAACATCGAGAAACGAATTTAATTAGTGATAGTAGATAATAGAAGCTTTGTGGCCGTTTTCTTAAAAAAAAAAAAATATCTTCTGGTTGGCAGCCCAACGTCGTACAGCATAGAGCCGTACTGCTAATCATCAACGATTTATACGCCATTTTACGAAATATTTTACACAACTGATTATATTATTGGGCAATTTGTTAAAGATTTGATGTTACCCAAGCATCACAAGTATTATTAGTTCCAGATAAGATTGCTTCCAAAAACAAGTTGTTTGTCTATTAACAAAATCTTGAGTGTGACAACGTCACGTTGCGCTCAATTCAGTCTTTCATTCTTAATACTCTACCCATAGTACCCATGTTCGATCTACGCTTCAATCATGACGTGGTCATCGAATAACAAAATCTCACAGCCAGGAAAAAAAAAATCAAAAACGTTTTGTCAAACTTTTGATGTTTCAAAATGAAAATTGATTTTATCCTCTCGGTTTCAGGTCTCTCATAGAACACTTACGAGCAAAGGTCATGTCTGTTAAACAAAGATATTGCGAACTTTAAAGATCTATTGTGCCCAACCATGTTCTATTATTTCGGTGTAATATTGTGTTTTGGATACCTACCCTAACATTCTCTTGAATTATTAATTGGGTAAGATACTCACAAAGGTAGATTGCTAGTTAGCAGCCCCCTAATTCTGCCTTCTTCAGGATTTGAATTCATTTTTAGATCTTATATTTCTTCAGTTTTTATTCTATTTGGTGAAATCCAGGCATGACAAAAGAACATGTATGTTTTTGGAGGGGTCAAAAACCGGATTTTTTTTTTCTTTTTGTATAGCTATTGTTTTAAAAAATGTTTTGTCCTAAATTTTCTTTTGTCGGAATACCTGAAAGGGTATATTATTAGACATCACACTATATTTTTTGTTAATTTAGATTGTAAAGTAGTTCGCGCCAATGCTTAAATTTATAGAAATTCAAGACATTTTACACTTCTGAGGGTTATCAAGAAGGATGAAGAGTGGCTTTATAAATCAGAAATTTGTGTGTACTAACCGATTTTGTACATAATTTCATGTATATGTGATAGGGGTTGTCTGTTCCAATACCACAGCCCAAACGGTAGCAGATAGCGAAAAATTTATGGGTCCCCCACAATCATGGTCTTCGACCTCAGGAAATTCAGAACTAAAATATAGCCATTTTCGAATTACGGCCAAATTTCTAATTTTTTTTTTAATACACTTTATTGAATTAACTTCAAACTAGAAAGAGGCATAAAAAAGAGAGGTTAGAAAGAGTGAGAAAAAAGGAAAGAAAGAAAAGAGAGAGAGAGAGAGAGAAAAGGGCGGGGTTAATTCCTGAGAAATTCTCTTCCATACAACCCCTTATTCACCAAAATCGAACAGTCACCATCCGATATCTTTAATTTTGTCCCGAAAACATATCAACTCAAAGCAAGAAACATTTAGGTGTCCGTTTAGTCTTTATTTTGGGACATTTTCTGCAAAGGTATAGCCAGCTATTCCAGGGTTACGAGTTCAAAACCGGGAACGGGCAAAATAAAATTTTATAAAATATTGAAAAGTCAGAATGGCCGTGCCCCTAAGGCCCCTTGAGAATCGTTTGAATCTTGGGTTTTTTAAAGTTTGCACTATACAGGGTGGACACAAACCCATACGCTCTGTCTCCTCCCAAATTCCATTGTCCTTGAAATAGCAATATAAGAATCCTAGCGAAGCACGGGCGAAACAGCTAGTACTGACGGGAACTGGTGTATTCAACGTGGTATGATCGTTGGCTAGATACAGCAATCATAAATATTGGTGTATTTCGTAAACAGTAACATCTGATAATCGCATTATATGTTGCCAAGAAGAAGCGTACACGCCTTTTCACATCAACTACGTGAATTGCCTACTTTTACTATTTATTACTGCCCATACGATGATTTTCGTATAAGAATGATAGAGGGGCCCTTATATTTTTTCCCCAGGCCCAGATTTTTTGTCTACGGCACTGAGTACGATACTATTCTGGTCACATACACTGTCCATTGTTCTATTTGGTAAGGTGTCTCTAATCCTTAGCCTAGACCATGTCCGCGTTAATTGAAGGTCGGAAATTGATACTCGAAAGTATTTTAATTGACCTATGCTGGGGTCTATTGAATTCTTCGTAAATTTCCAACATACCGGCCTCTTTCTTAGCCTACTCTGAACGAGTGGCTCCAGACCTCACTCACTTGAAATGGGTATGATGAAGCCAATGTTACTATAATTCGGTCTGCATATCTTGTTGGCTCCAGACCTCACTCACTTGAAATGGGTATGATGAGGCGAATGTTATTATAATTCGGTCTGCATATCTTGTTGGCTCCAGACCTCACTCACTTGAAATGGATATGATGAGGGCAATGTTATTATAATTAGGTCTGCATATCTTGCTAGAAATTAATATAAAAATCTGGTGTGAACATCACACGAATTAACTTATCTATAATAAAAGAAGAAATTTTGAATTGGGGTGAAATTTTTGCTATCAAGTTTTCAATGCCAAAACACGTTTTGAAGTCTCGAGAGCCAAATCCCGAATTTCAACCATTGGGTCCATGGTTTGTGAACAAAAGTTCTTGGTAGGATTTGTTCTATGTTTATAATTGTCATGCACACCAAATTTCATGTCTCTGGCACATACCGTTCTCTTGGCAGACAGGATTCGTGAATGCGACCGAGAATCGTCCAAAAATTGGTGAAATTCACCAACGGAAGATTGTAATTGAATCATTAATGTCGAGGCGGCATCGGCAGTCCATGCAAAAAATTCATTTGAATAGACACCAAATTTCAATCTCTATCTCTTACCGTTTTCAGGATTCGTGAAAATCGATAAAAATAGCTAGGAGTAGATTGGATTTTAACCAAAAGTGTCATTCTGCATTCCATGCATGAATTTGATATAAATGGGCACCAAATTTAAAGCTCTAGCTCTTACATTTCTCTTTTTAGCGGCAAAAAACAGTTCCTTTGTTTTCAACTAGAAGTTTGGTGGTTCATCCTAGGCATACACTTGACATACATATAAAATTTCAAGTCTCTAGCACTTACCGTTCTTCAGATATCGGCCGTTCGCGTTCTAAACGTAAATGGCTCGGTTCGACATTTTTAAATTCTGATAATTTTTCTGTGGTTCTAGCTATATATATATATATATTTATGGAGAGGGGTAATTTCTCATTATTATTGCTCTTGTCTCAGTAATAGCACTGTTTGCAAACTTGAGTCAGCACGATTAGTTTTTTATCAACTTGAGATCAGCAATTCAGCATTGTATATCGCGTTCTTCTACATAAAATAGCAGACATTGTAGACCTTACACAAACAATGGGCCATAATTTTGCACCGGATTGCCCTATAGGGCACAAAACGAATCAGCTAATTCTTCTTGTTTCACTTCACCCTTTTCTTAATCTTACCATGCCACAACCTTTTACTCTTTGCCTACTCTGTTTAGCTGTAACCCTTTCCCAACCCCTAGCTTGCTTTTCACAGTATCCACAGTATCTGCGTAGAAACTCGCTTTTGGCTGATGATATCTCAACATTGGTTTGAAGCAGAATTTCTATTGTAAACACAACGAAAGTTGCTCACTATTGACCGAATTCAAAACCACCCACAACTATTCTTCTTCTTTAACTTCACCCTTTCCCAATTCTATTTGGGGTCGGCGCTGTTTTTCTTAATTCTATCATGCCACAACCTTTTGGTCTGTGCCTACTCAGTGCTATAACCCTTTCCTGGCACGGTAACCCCAGCTTGCAGTATTCCTAGAAACTACGTTAGAAACTAGCTTTTTAATGATCTCCATTATTGTTTTGAAGCAGATTTTTTTAATGGCTGAATGCCCTTCCTAACACCAAACCTTCTGTATTTACACGGGCTTAGGATTGTCACCTATAATGAAGCTGGCTTGTTCTCCTCGGTGGCTATATGAGAAGGAATCAGTTGAGTATATGAACTGAAAGGAACCCGCATACGAATAGAAGTTTGAAAAGGACAAATCAACTAAGGACTTGTATACGCCTCCTCAACTAAGGACTTGTATATACGCCTCCCCAACTAAGGACTTGTATACGCCTCCTCAACTAAGGACTTGTAGACGTCTCCTCAGCTAAGGACTTGTATAAGCCTCCTCAACTAAGAACGTGTATGCGAATCCTCAACTAAGGATGCACCTCCTCAACTAAGGACTTGTATACGTCTCCCCAACTAAGGACTTGTATACGCCTCCCCAAATAAGAACGTGTATGCGCCTCCTCAACTAAGGACTTGTATACGCCTCCTCAACTAAGGACTTGTATACGCCTCCTCAACTAAGGACTTGTATACGCCTCCTCAACTAAGGACTTGTATACGCCTCCTCAACTAAGGACTTGTATACGCCTCCTCAACTAAGGACTTGTATACGCCTCCTCAACTAAGGACTTGTATACGCCTCCTCAACTAAGGACTTGTATACGCCTCCTCACCTATGGACTTGTATACGCCTCCTCAACTAAGGACTTGTATACGCCTCCTCAACTAAGGACTTTTATGCGCCTCCTCAACTAAGAACTTGTATACATGTATACGCCTCCCCAACTAGGGACTTGTGTATATATATATATTTATGTATATGCTCTCGACGATGCCTCTACTAATGAATAATAATAGACTTATTATTCTGCCTTACTAAGTCCCTTAAGGGTCTCGTTCCGCCAGCAGTAAGCCCAAGTCATATTATTATGTGGTCAAAATCTCATAACATAACTGTTCTGGCTGGATTTCGAACCTGTGACCCTTTGATTACCAGGCAGACGCCTCGAACACTGCTATCCAGGGCTGTTTGAAAGTTTACGATTTTGAAAAGAACCTCAATTTTCGTGTCAAAGCGTTTATTGAGTACTAGCTGAGTACCCGAACTTCGTTTCGAGAAGATAAAACAAACAAACAAACAAATAAACAAATAAACAAACAAACAAACAAACAGACATTCACTTTTATATATATAGATGATCAGTTCAGAAGGAGGTGACAAGGTATCCACACCCGGTAAGTGCCCAAGTTGATCGGCAGCAAGTATAACCGGATTGGGTTACTCGCGGTATCGGTTTCATGATGTCATGCATCCGATGTCACGCGTACTGAACGGTTTCAATATCTCACATCACATCAGTTTTGTAGTTCGTTATGGTTCAAGGCTAGGATATTGTGACATCGTGATTTCTTTGTTTGAACGCCACGATTTTTCAATTTTGTACTAAAACGCCTTGTTCTATTTTGATGAAACTTGGTATAGATCTCTTTATTAAGCAGGATCCACACTAATGTTGGAAATGTTGTAAAACATTGCAACACAAGTATGAATGTGTTGGGAAGCTGTTGTCCGACAGTTGTCCAACATGTTGCATGTTTCCAGAAATATGGAACATTTCTAAAAAAAATGTTTTCCCTCTTTGTAAAATAAATTCCCTCCTTGCACAATTATGTGAAAACAACACAACATTATAGGTACACACTAAAAATTAAGTGTAGACGCTGCGTGTTGCGCAACATTAGTTGTACAACATTTGCAACATAAGTGTGGACCCTACTTTACGTTCATATAATTTCCTGATTTGTATACCCTTGTTGTTCAACCTTCAAGGGTTCCGCCCTTTGGTGGCCATTTTAACTGAGTAAACTATACAGTTAACAGAACTGCTATTGAAACGTAAAAGTCTTCGTTATACTGGCGATTCCCGGCCCAACTTAGGCTGGGTGAGGTCAATGTGGGTAAAACTGGTTTGTAAGTTTCCAACGAATAGAGGATGTTTGATCAACTTCAGTCAGCGTGATCTTGATCTCAGTTATAGGTCATTCTATTTATGTTCCATTTTGATTATTTTTTCTCATTTATTTTTCATTCCAGTTGTTCTCTTTTACATCATGTTGCTCAGATTCAGAGTGTGTGTGTGTATTGGTTTCTCATAAAGAAGATTTTAAACATTTCTAAAGCGAATGAAAGAATAAACATATATATTTATATATAATGTTTGTTGTTTGTAACTGAATCTGTGATGATCTCTTTTATATGCAGGATGGTTCAAGTAAATCCTTACAGCCTTCGTTAAGAGCTTACATAAACATGAATTTTCCTATAATTTTGGTTTATTATTTTCAATAATTTAATGAACCTTTGGAATCGCCACGAAAAAAAAAAAATACCCCCCCACATTTTTCTGAGGGGGGGGGCCAAAAAAGATTTATTATTTTTTGCCAGAAAAATAATAAACCCATGTGTCACATTTGCAGAGTTTTTTTGTTACAGAGGAGCGCGCATCTTAAAATCACTCTCATCATTTTTTCAAAACGCGCATAAAGAAGTATAACTTCAAAAATGTTCGTAATGGGGAATAATCAAATTTATGGATATATGTGTGCCACACGGACAGAAAACGGAACAGAAATTTTTTTATCAAATTTATGGATATATGTGTGCCACGCGGAAAGAAAACGGGACAGAAATTTTTTTATCAAATTTATGGATATATGTGTGCCACACGGAAAGAGAACGGGACAGAAAAAAATTCATCAAATTTATGGATATATGTGTGCCACACGGACAGAAAACGGAACAGAATTTTTTTTATCAAATTTATGCTGGATATATGTGTGCCACACGGACAGAAAACGGGACAGAAAAAAACCGTTTTGTGTTATTCTTCTGCTTCAACTTTGTTCTCTCTCTTTAACTTTCTAATTTCATTTCTCCCAGGATAGCTCATTCTGTTCTCATGATTCTATTCCCATACAGTATAATATAGAAATTTAGAAAAGACGAGGGCGGTCTGGACGGTAAACACCAATTGTATCCACAGTAATAAATTCAAATACTTTATGATGATTTTTGACTTGTTTTTACCTCTTCTTCATCATGCAATTGTACGCCACGTCGAGTTGGAGTACTTTCTCAGAAGCCGTCTTCTTTTTTTTTTAAGAAGAGAAGAAAATATAAGTTACTTTCCGTCACTGAATAACTCAGCATAACTTGCCATATTATTTTCAAAATGAAAGCCGACATAATTTGCTGTAATGTGTATTTCTTCAAATAGAATTGCCAACCCACTGAACATTTTAGTTTGTTTTCGGAGAAACAAATCATATAAAAAAATATTTTTGTGACCTTAAATTGGTAATAAACGTCTCTCTTTTGTTTGATAGTAAATTGCGTTGTTGCTTGAGCAGACTGTTGGAACCATAAAATTGACGGGCTCAGTTAGCTCAGGCGGTAGATTCGTAATCAGGAGGCTATTGATTCAAATCTAAATCCTTTCCTGCCTCTTCTAAATACTGTTCAGAATAGATCTAAACAAAGGTTGCACTGATTATTGCAAATCTGCAAACAGTTTTATAATTAAAAACGTAAACTCGGCTTTCTGTTAGTTGACTGAAGGAAGTGAAGTCCAGTTTTCACCCCGCGAGTTTTCTGTAAACGTCTGTTTGTCTGTCTGTTCTTTGGGCGATAATCTTCTTCTTTTACTTTATCTTTTCCCAGTACTATTTCGGGTTGGTGTTGTTTTCCTAAATTCTACCGTGCCACAACCTTTTGTTTTATGCCTACCCTTTTTAGGTGTATCCTTTCCTGGCACAGTAATCCCCGCTTGTGAGAAGGTGTCCATAGAAACTGCATTTTGCTGATGACCTTTCATTATTAGTTCAAAGCAGAGTTTTTTAAAGGCTGGATACCCTTACTAACATCAAACCATCTTGCACCGACTTAGGACTGTCACCTAATGTAGCAGGCTTGATCCCATCAGTGGCTACAATTCCTTTGGTAATAATCTTGTTTGGGCGATAACTATATCTGATTTTTATAAAACTCAAGTATGAACTTACATTATAATATTATGGAATTAGCTGATTTTGTTTTTGGGCCACCCGCGAGGCTTCATCGCGGTCCATTTTTTTTAGTTTTGTTAGTTGACTTAACGAAATGAAGGCTCGTTTTGAACGCCGTTTATTCTCTGTTTATTCACGATAACTCTCGAAAGCTTTGTCAGATTTTGAGGAAACCTGGTAGAAACAAATAGACATTCATTATGTTCATAGAATTTAACGGAGTGAGGTCTACAGTTCACGCAACTATTAGTAGTATACGTATTTCATTAACCAAGGTGACATCATCCTTACTTACGATAGCCGGATGGTAGTCGAAATCGTACACGAGTATCTTTTCCAAAACTATCTATTCTAAAAATAAAAACATCCAAAAATAAAATTAATGACAAGCCCCCCTCCCCCCCCAAAAAAAACATCAATTTAATATTTTTAGTCTCCAGAAAGGAAAATGATGAATCTTATTCTGAAATTGAAAACCAGCTTCCTTAAGGTGTCATCAAGATCTCTGAGTTGTTCCAGATTCTATCTCCGCTCCGGGGTAAATATCTGGTGCCATATTGATTCGGTCCCCCTTTGTAATTTATTATTTGGTTAATCCTTCTGGTTCATATCAAAAGATGTTTCCTCAATCAGTTGAAACGTGAGCGGTGTACATTTTTACTCAGTCAATTCAAATATACCTACAAGGGCCGTTTTTTTTCAACCTCCGATTGGCTATAAATAAAAGACAAGTTCATCTAAAACAATAATTTTATTACCAAAAGATTAGTACACTTAGGGTTACTTTTCGACATAATCACCGAAGAGATTGAGGCATTTGTCATATCTGTGGACATGCAAGCTTTGCAATACCCTCTTCAAAGAAAGTTGGACATATTTTTCGAGGTCTTCACATTTTCTAACATCCACATTGGTCCTTCATTTTAACAACTACAATAACACTTATCTGTTCTATGTTCACTTGAATTGTACATATTTCTCGAGGAGTTCACATTTTCTAACATCCAAATTGGTCCTTCATTTTAACAACTACAATAACACTTATCTGTACTATGTTCACTTGAAAAGCATTTGTCTATGCCGCCTGATTGTACCTTGTCAAACGTTATTTATTCATTTTTAACAAGCCAAGCATTGTATTTATGATCCCACGCCCTCTCTGGTGGGCAAAATCTTATTGCTCCGCAATCACAATGCCAAGCTGTGTACGTAAACTATATAACCAACTAGGGATGGGATTTTCGACTCACTTAGGTGAGTCGACCTGACTCGACTCATCAATATGAGTCGATTCAATGAGTCAACTCTCGATCTTGTCTCGCATCGAGTGACAATTTTAAAAACATCTTATTTGATCAGAAAGACCAATTGACAAAAGGCGCATCTACCAATTGAACGTCCCCAACTTCGGTGAATACATTAAACATCAATCGTCACCAGAATAAAAGAACATTTTCCTTCAGTAAACAACAAACAACCGGAAAAATCGAATTTGCTGATTTTATGATAACCAATATTATGCCTGTATTAGTCTGAATCCTCGAAAACAAACCTCTGCTTTATAATAAGTTCTTAAAACTTATATGGACCTAATGCAGTATCCAGCTCCAGATATATTACGTTCTCTCATCTATAGTTATAAAATACAAATTATGTTATATTTCTCCCTTTATTATCTTTACCAGTCAATAGCAACAAAAAAAAACTACTCGTAACTCGACTCTTTGAAGAGTCGACTCATTTCAAGAAGATGATTCGACTCGTGGATGACTAGCCCATCCCTGTAACCAATCTCTTGATTGAATAGAAAGTTGTTTGAGACTCAAATGCATGCCTGCGCAGCTTAGCAACCTATTCTTATCTGACTGGTGTGCTAGCATGACCTCTTTTTTTTGCATTTGCATAAAAAGCTTGAGGCAAACACATATATCTTTTTCAGTAAAGATTGTTAAGTTTAGAGCTTGTTGCTTGAAGATGCACTCAAGTTAATATCCCCGCTCTGGATGTAACAAAGGAGACCTTATTGAGACTCTCCTATTCGTGACATGATTTTTAGAAGCGGTCTCTCTTTGGCTTGAATCGAAATAAACTATGAACCTCACAATGCTTACTCATTCGTCATACTGGGTGACGTAGGCAGAACCGGCCGAACGTATTAGTTTGAAATGGGAGCATGGGGCGGGGGTGTTTTTAAAAACGCGCAGTTCAAAATTGGAAGTTTAGTAATGTTGTCTCAGTGATGCTTATAACATCCATCTATTGGCGTTGAAAAATGTATTTCAGAGCGGCGAATCTATATGAGAATCGGTTTCAAACCTGTATGCGATTTCTTCTTTTGCGGACCCCGGAGTCATTTCGGAGTTGGACTCCCGGAATCGGCGCGAACGACATCATTGTGGAACATTCTCCAACCTATATTCATAAAATCTCATGGAATTCTGACCTTTCGACAATAAATGGAGCTGCGAAAACTAAAGCTATTCTCCAACCTACATACATAAAATCTCATGGAATTCTGATCTTTCGACAATAAATGGAGCTGCGACAACTAAAGCTATTCTCCAACCTACATACATAAAATCTCATGGAATTCTGACTTTTCGACAATAAATGGAGCTGCGACAACTAAAGCTATTCTCCAACCATACATAAAATCTCATGGAATTCTGACTTTTCGACAATAATTGGACCAGCGGCGTCTAAAGCTATTCTCCAACCTACATACATAAAATCTCATGGAATTCTGACTTTTCGACAATAATTGGACCTGCGACCACTAAAGCTATTCTCCAACCTACATACATAAAATCTCATGGAATTCTGACCTTTCGACAATAAATGGACCTGTGACCACTAAAGCTATTCTCCAACCTACATACATAAAATCTCATGGAATTCTGACCTTTCGACAATAAATGGACCTGCGACCGCTAAAGCTATTCATAAAAGTTGCAGCCAAATATTTTTTATTGAAATCATAGCAGTAGTACTAGCGGTTTTTCTCAAGAAATCAACCTCATTTATAGATGCATAATTAATTAAAATGTGGTAGAATAGGTTAATATGAGTTTACCGAAAAGGTTTTGATAGCTGGGAACTGTGATGGTATGCGTTCCAGATCGTCCTGGTGCTGCGTAGACCCAGCCATCGTCGCCTCGGACGGTTGTTAGTTTGGATCATAAGTGGTTCAATTATGATTGTGGTCAGCTATATATGAACGGAATGACCATAAATCAAGTTCGTGATGTTTGACCCGATTCAGTCAATATGAACTGATCTGGTTCAAACTATTTATGTCTTTATCAAGTAACTTTCATTGAGTGAGGAAGGTTCGGTGCTACCTTATTAATACCAATATTCTTGCATTTGGTTCATTTAGATCTGGGGTTCCCAAATTTTTTGGTACCGCGCCCCACCAATATTCATGCATTTGGTTCATTTAGATCTGGGGTTCCCAAACTTTTTGGTACCGCGCCCCACCAATATTCATGCACTTGGTTCATTTAGATCTGAGGTTCCCAAACTTTTTGGTACCGCGCCCCACCAATATTCATGCATTTGGTTCATTTAGATATGCGATTCCCAAGCTGTTTGGTACCGCGCCCCACCAATATTCATGCATTTGGTTCATCTAGATCTGGGGTTCCCAAACTTTTTGGTACCGCGCCCCACCAATATTCATGCACTTGGTTCATTTAGATCTGAGGTTCCCAAACTTTTTGGTACCGCGCCCCACCAATATTCATGCACTTGGCTCACGAAATGGTTCATCGTCAAAACCAGTTTTACTGTTACCCTAGAAAAAATCTCTATTGTAAACACAACGAAAGCTGCTCAAGTGCTCACTATTGACTGAATTCAAAACCATCCGCAACTACTCTTCTTCAATTCAAAACCATCCGCAACTACTCTTCTTCAATTCAAAACCATCCGCAACTACTCTTCTTCAATTCTATTTGGGTCGGCACTGCTTTCCTTAAGTCTACCATGCCACAACCTTTTGTTCCGTTCCTTTTCTCTTCAGCTGTAACCCTTTCCTGGCACGGTAACCCTAGCTTGCAGTATCCCCAGAAACTGCGTTAGAAACTCGCTTTTTTATGATCTCTCATCATTGTTTTGAAGCAGAGTTTTTTAAAGGTTGGACCCGTTAAATTTTTAAAGGTTGGACCTTCCTATAATAACAAATCTTTTATATTTACACGGGCTTCGGACCGTCACCTAATGAAGCTGGTTTGCTCCCGTCAACATCACAACTCGGCGAGAAAGTTTTAGGTGGCCTTCAGTTCTTATTTTAGAGCATTTTCTACAAAGGTAGGGCTAGCCATTCCACAGAGTTCGAAACAGGGAACGGGCAAAATAATACTAAAAAGTCTAAAATAAAAAGATGGTTGTCCCGCCCACTTTAACAGCAGAGATTGAGCCTTCTTCTTAGACCAAACCTCCACTTTAACAGCAGAGATTGAGCCTTCTTCTTAGACCAAACCTATCCAGCTTTTTTGAAAATTTTGGTCTAAGAAAGCTCGAAATCTGCGGTCAAAGTGGGCGGGACAAGCATCTTGTTGGAACACTATTTTTTTTACTAAATTACTTATTTGTGATCATAAAAAATTATTTCTAGGCATTTTTACCTACCATTTCGGTGCGGCCGCAAAGGGAATGGGTCACATGTTCCACCCTGTAATTCGTGAACG
This sequence comes from Pachypsylla venusta, assembly GCA_012654025.1. Lineage (NCBI taxonomy): Eukaryota > Metazoa > Arthropoda > Insecta > Hemiptera > Aphalaridae > Pachypsylla > Pachypsylla venusta. Next base: position 3,075,664 of record CM022875.1, read on the forward strand.
GTAGATCCTAGAGAGCTCTGGTTTTCTGTAATGAACTCGTATTAACGAGACCTTTAAAACAAGGTGTCACTTGATATACCTTCTCATTTAAGATTTTGAAGCTAGTCGGTGCCCAGCCTAAACGGCTGGCCAAGGCCAAACATTTTTTAGTCTAAAATTAATCATAATTTCCTAAACTACTTACAGCTCCACATGCTGCGCTTCATATTGGAAATTAAACCAGTTTTATGAAACAGTGATATGTATTTAAGAAATTGGGTCTCAATATTTATTAAATTTTGAATCATGGTGCAACCGTAATATTGTTGCTATTAATAGTATCTTGTCCCACCACTATTGGCAATGCTATTTGTCGAATTTAAAATACAACACGTGTCTTAATACTAATTACATGTAAATTTGATTCTTACGGTGCTTCTTATACATCCGCCTTTTTTAGTTCCATTTCTTCATGTTGTGATGCAAATTGCTTCCTTCCAACTTCGACGTAATCCTTTCATGGGGTCTAGATTGCTTCTCTATTATCTCGAATAAATCCTTTCAGAGAGTGCTGCTCTCTGTGCAAATGTTATCCATTCTCCTTCCACCGGTATGCCAAGGTAAATTTAATGAGACATTCTGTGGACGAGTTATCGTTTTGGGTGGGTCAGTTACGCTGAATGAGTTGGTGGTGTACTGGTAAGACGATCTGACTTGTAAACAGTAGGGCGTGGGTTCAAACCCAGCCAACGCATGGAATTTTGTTCTCATAAATTTGAAATATTTACCCCATAATAATAGCACCCAAAAAACTGCCGTTGTAAAGGGACTCTTCGTGCAGTGTAATAAAGAAATATTATTATAAGTAAGGATTAGCAGGAAATAACTTACGCATAAGTAAGGATGCTAAAAATAACTTACGCATAAGTAAGGATGCTAAAAATAACTTACGCATAAGTAAGAATTTGCTGGAAATAACTTACGCATAAGTAAGAATTTGCTGGAAATAACTTACGCATAAGTAGGGACTTGCTGAAAATAACGCATAAGTAAGGATTTGCCGGAAATAACTTACGAATAAGTAGGGACTTGCTGGAAATAACTTACGCATAAGTAAGGATGCTGGAAATAACTTACGCATAAATAAGGATTTGCTGGAAATAAATAACGCATAAGTAAGGATTTGCTGGAAATAACTTACGCATAAGTAGGGACTTGCTGGAAATAACTTACGCATAAGTAAGGATTTGCTGGAAATAAGTTACGCATAAGTATTTGCTGGAAATAAGTTACGCATGAGTAAGGATTTGCTGTAATTAACTTACGCATAAGTAAGGACTTGCTGGAAATAACGCATAAGTAAGGATTTGCTGGAAATAAGTTACGCATAAGTATTTGCTGTAAATAACTTACGCATGAGTAAGGATTTGCTGTAAATAACTTACGCACGAGTAAGGATTTGCTGTAAATAACTTACGCACGAGTAAGGATTTGCTGGAAATACCTTACAAGTAATTAAGTATTTCCTGTAAATAACTTACGCATGAGTAAGGTTTTGCTGGAAATAACTTACAAATAATTAAGTATTTGCTGTAAATAACTTACGCATGAATAANCATAAGTATTTGCTGTAAATAAGTTACGCATGAGTAAGGATTTGCCGTAAATAACTTACGCACGAGTAAGGATTTGTTGTAAATAACTTACGCACGAGTAAGGATTTGCTGGAAATACCTTACAAGTAATTAAGTATTTCCTGTAAATAACTTACGCATGAGTAAGGTTTTGCTGGAAATAACTTACAAATAATTAAGTATTTGCTGTAAATAACTTACGCATGAATAATGTTTTGCTGGAAATAACTTACACATAATTAACGATTTGCTGTAAATAACTTACGCATGAGTAAAGTTTTGCTGGAAATAACTTACGCACGAGTAAGGTTTTGCTGGAAATAACTTACACATAATTAACGATTTGCCGTAAATAACTTACGCATGAGTAAGGTTTTGCTGGAAATAACTTACACATAATTAACGATTTGCTGTAAATAACTTACGCATGAGTAAAGTTTTACTGGAAATAACTTACGCACGAGTAAGGTTTTGCTGGAAATAACTTACAAATAATTAAGGATTTGCTGTAAATAACTTACGCATAAGTAAGGATTTGCTGTAAATAACTTACGCATGAGTAAGGTTTTGCTGGAAATAACTTACAAATAATTAAGGATTTGCTGTAAATGACTTACGCACGAGTAAGGATTTGCTGTAAATAACTTACGCACGAGTAAGGATTTGCTGGAAATAACTTACAAATAATTAAGGATTTGCTGTAAATAACTTACGCATAAGTAAGGATTTGCTAGGATGTTCAATGTCTGATTTACTGCCACTCTCCGCGATACATTCTGGTGTCATCAACATGCTGAGTGTATTGTTTTTGTAATTTAAGACAAGATTTGAAGTCTGAAATATACATTCATTTTATCAGAAGGACAAAAAGGGGCGATCTACGTGACAGGGGCTTACAAAAAACAAAAGGCGCCGGGAAAACGTTGAACTTCGGCCATACAAAGCGGCAGATGTCCACTAACCTCGGCCATACAAAGTGGCAGACGTCCATGAACCTAAGTCATACAAAGTGGCAGACGTCCTTGAACCTCGGCCATACAAAGTAGCAGACGTCCATGAACCTGAGTCATACAAAGTGGCAGACGTCCATGAACCTCGGCCATACAAAGCGGCAGACGTCCATGAACCTTGGCCATACAAAGTGGCAGACGTGCATAAATCTCGGCCATACAAAGTGGCAGACGTCCATTTTTGTATTATTTTTATTTACGATATATTCGTTGGTACTAGAAATCATTAATCTTTGGTATCTATTAGAAGTTAATGAACCAGCAAACCACATTGTGGTCTACCGTGTATTTTAAAGCTACGGCAAATCTTTGTTCAATGTTCTTCTTTTTAGATGAGCTGTGTGTTCATTTTGTTTCTATAGGAAATTTAAATTGCTAGATAAAAAAAGCGCTTTAAAAATATATATATATTTCGTTTTGTCTTTTGCAGCGATTTCATTTCGCTAAAGTATACAAGCTGTTTCGCTCGTGCTTCGCTACGATTTTTATATTGCTATTTTTGTTTTTCAAGGAGAATGGAAATTGGGGAGGGGGGATATTGGTTTGTGTCTACCCTGTATACTGTAGCCTTAAAAAACAAGATTTAAATGTTTCACCAGTCGCCTAGGGGCTCTGACTTTTTAGTATTTTCTAAATTTAATTTTACCCGTTTCTGGTTTCGAACTACCTTTGCAGAAAATGTCCTAAAATAAAGACTTTTTTTTTAATTTGGCTTATCGTCTCTTTAATTAACATCTATTCGGGGTTTTTACCCTCCATTAGCTGGAAACATGCAAACCAGCTACCCACATTGACCTCACCCAGCCTGGGTTGGGCCGGAAAAATAGCCAGCATCAAGAAGGCGCGAACCCACGTGGACACCCACATAGAACAACCTCGCTGGACGTTGCCTAACTTCAGTGACCCAACGGGAACTGGTCTATTCAATGTGCCACAGACGCTGGCTAAAATAAGGACTAAACAGCAACCTAAAACTTTCTCGCCTTGATTTGATATGTTGTCGCGACAAAATGATATCGGACCGTGACTGTCCGATTTTCGGAGAAGAAATTAGAAATTTGACCGTAACTCGTAAACGACTTGGCACACTTGAGTTCTGATAATTTTCCTGGGGTCGTAGACCATGATTTGGAGAGGGGGGGGTGGTCCATTCCCATCAATTTTTCGCAATCTGCTACAGTTAGGGATCTGGCATTGTAACAGACAACCCCTACCACATAGGTACACACACATTTCTGATTTATATATTTTAAGATTATGACATAGCGAAAAGATCAGAAAGTGTGGAAACTCATGCAGTACACCAAGCAGGTACATAAAATTCAATATAGGTACACTATATTCATTACGCTAGCAATGTCAGGATACTTCGCTTACTACTTTAGAGACATGGGGTCTATGATCTTCTCCTCAAAAATCGATCATAAAATGTCGGGAAAATTTGTATTGATAGCTCCATCCATTCTCTTCAGTTTGGCATCAATTTCACAATACCTCACATCTCATACTCTATGAACAATAGGACAAACTCTTGGGCGGTGTATATGGCCATGTCATTTGAAACGATTTTTTTTTTTTTTTTTTAGGTAACNCATTTTTTTTTTTTTTTGGAGGGGGGATTGATTCAGGTAAATCCTTTTCGACCGTTTTAACCTCACCTTAGTGTAAGCTGTCTAGTCTTCTTATTTTTGGTTCATTTTCAATTAAACTTCAATTTGTTCTGAATTAAACTTCAATGTTCTGATTAAACTTCAATTTGTTCTGAATTAAACTTCAATGTTCTGATTAAACTTTGTGCAGAGGATATAAATTTGATTAAATGTTGCAATGCTAATAGTGCAATTGAATTATTATAATGTTGTTACTTTGATTGGCTGAATTGTGGATCTCCTCAATGATGTTTTAAAAGTCGGGACACACTTATCATGCACGCTTCCAGTCCGTATTTATCTCAAGAATCGGATCGGTGCGGGATCAAAAAGGGCTCATCATACACGCATCCAGCACCTCTCCGATTCGCCAGTACAGTCCCGATTCAAACATTATAGCGGAAGGACTTGTGCGCGATAATACTCGAAATTTTCATCAATTGTGGTTTAACCAATTTTGGATTTTCTTTGGAAAATTGAATAAAAAAGTTTTTTTGTCATCGCGCCAATTTTTCTACTAGCTTTGACCGATTTTTATTTGGAATCCTTTTTGGGCGCGCTTACAACTCAATTCCTTTCACTGCAATCGGATGACTGATATCACTAATGAATTAAGATGATCAGGTGTTCACGTTAGGGTTGTAGTCATTTATAGGAAAAAAATATCTTAATCACATTTTAAAAAATCATTTTCAAAAAACAAAATATTGGGCCCCCCAATTTTTTCAAAATCGAAAAGCCCTTAACACCAGCCATAACATACCAAAAGTTTACGTTTCTACAACAAACCACAAAAAAAGATAAAAAAAATGTATACCAAATTTCTTCACAATCGGATGAAAATTGTGGCTTGCATCGCGTAACAAACAAACAAACATTCATTTTTTTTTTTTAAAAAAAAAAAAAAAAAAAATATGACTGTACACACATCGGGTTGTATACCGGGATCAAAAGTGGAGTTCACTAACGCATAAAAGACACATACATTATCTATACTTATAATACACAAAACCCAGTAGACAGGGACTTAGGTGCCTTGGAAGCATTCTTTTAAGTCCCCCTATCCACAGGGGATATATGATAATGCACTATAATGCAGTAGCTTCTCCTTGGTTTCTGCATGGGTAATGGAAAAGATATCGTTTCTGACCTTGCGCTTTGTCGTCTTTTACGACCGGCATGGACTTGGGTGCTTTGGAAGTATTCTTTTTATGTCCCCCTATCCACAGGGGACTATCTGGAAGGAAGAGAAAAGCAGACGTTTGAACAAAAATCCTGGACTTCCAACAATATATCTCAGTTTGATCGATCTAAAATATCTTCCTCCCACCGTATAAAATAATAAAGTATCTAGACACTGAGCAGTGCGCTGAGCCAAGTACCAAGAGAAGTCACAGTGAATTATTTCACAAAACTGATTCTAATCATTATTCTGTGGGCAGAGTCTTTGGTTTATAAATCCGGTTGAAACAATAATTGCACTGCGCGCCAAAGCAACTTTTAAAGTTCGTATAGCTTATGTTGAATATTTAGTATGAAAGCAAGCAGACTGTACAAGTTTGGCCTTGAACTTTCAGTTGAGTTAACCGAAAGAAGATTTGATTTGATATTGACCAGGTCTCGATCTGGTGTTGGTATTTTGAACTGAATCTATTGTACGAATGTTGGCAGTTGACTACTGTTTAACGTTCAGTGGTGTAATGTGAAACACCATTCAGAACGTTTTATTGAACATATTCAATATGTTTGCTGTTTCATTAGGGACCATTTTGTTCACCTGGTTGATAATAAAAACCTACGTAGCAATTTTTGCTCACTAAAAAAACCTATACAATTTTTTTTAAAAAAAATACTGTTTCTTTGTGTTATATGTCACAACTTTGGTGCTCACTGCAGCATTGTAGGATTTTCCCAATATCAATCATTATCGAATTACTTTGATTTTTTCTATTTTACCTACAAGGCTGTCTCCGGGTCGCTATGCTCATTTATCTCCATAGCTATGCATTGTCCTCACGAGGCAGAGTGGGCCCCGAAAACATCCAAACCCCAGTGGCAACTATTTGCCCCTACCATGATTCGAACCTGGGTTTCTCGAGTGCAAGAATAGTACAGTGACCACTGAGCTGGTTGTATACTTGACAGAACAAAATGAAGTTTAGTTTTAATATTCCAGTTTTTCTTGAACATTTATGTGTCTTCTCGTTCACGAAAATTCTCTAACTTCTTATCCGCTTTTGATAAAACTTGGTATATATTTACTAGTAGTTCTATAACTGTAAACCTCACTCAAATAATAGACTAATTCTATGTACTTAATTAATGAATGTCCATATTAATTTCATCAAGACAGTTCGAGAGTTATCCCTGAACAAACAGGCCCTTGATGTTGAAACTAGAACTCACTTCGTTTGGTCCATTGTGGCCATTTCAACAGAGAGATGTCTATAGTTAGAGAACTACTAGTACCTAATGTTTTTGTATAAAAATATATAACTATAAATCTATTGTCTGTTTTTGAACCTCTTGTATGTGACCGAAGGTAACCTAAAGCTTCTAGGACCAACTAGACTGTTAATGGGAGGGACCATCCAAATTTAATTGAAATTGGTAAAATTTCAAAATTGCTACTTAATTTAGACGAACGGGTTTTTTGATTATTTTCTCTCCCTCTTGAAGATAAAGTATTGTAATCGTACAGAAAATTTGGACATTTTTGGCCTGGCCTAAAAAAACGTCTGACCAAAACTCAATATAAAGATTTCCTATTGATTTTGGGCCATATTTTCACTATTTTTGTTCATTTTTTTTTATCATTACATTCTACATACTTCCAAATGTAAAATATCACATCTGGAACGGGATATTGGTTTATTATTTTCAATAATGAACCTTTGGAATCGTCTCGTTTTTTTATATCTATTACGTATCTTGAAACGTAATACACCAAATTTTCAGATTTAATTGTGGTGTGTATATTTTTACTGTCGATTTCAAAATTTCATAGTTTGAACTAATATACCACACTTGCTTAAAACATTTTAAGTGACAAAAGTTTCTCTTTAGCATGGGTGTTGATAGGGCTACCGGCTACATATATGCCACAGCGACCTATAATAGTTATTTTGTGACCTGAGCTATTCGAGAATTCTTAAAAACAAACAAAAAGTTTCTTTAACATAAAGATATTTTTATTTCATTAAAATAAATTGGATTCTGTTAGCATGATGAATGATCGACATTAATGTATTTTGTAAACACTATCTATGCACTTAACATAAAAGTTCATTTAGTCCAACCACAAAGTATTGGTGCACAATCTAAGTATTGGTATTCAACTGTTGCCCACACGAACAGCAACTAAATTAAACTTCTCAATAAATATTAGATTTAGAGTACAAAAAAATTGAGGAATGAATTTTGACTATTTATCAAGCAAAACGCTAGTTTTGCAACGCCAAGAAAAACAAAACGAGCGTGGTATATATATCTAACTAACGGTATTCATAGTTTTACATTTACACATCCTTAAATAGACTTTTAAACTAGAAAAACACTGCCTTCAAGGAACTTTTCTATTTTTCATCTCTTATTGTTCAACATTTTTCCTAAAACTAAATTTTTTCAACACAAAATATTTAAATACAAATTTATGAAGTTGCTGATACTAATGCTTCTGCAACTTCTACTGCTATTTGAGCTTCGGCTTTAGCTGTTTCTGAAGATGCACTAGAAAGTTGACTTTGGGCTTTACTTAAAACATCACGAGCTGCTGATGCATCTAAATTTTCTACTGGATGTGCTTCCTCAGCGATAATTTGAACAGATGAATCATCGTTGACGGTAATAGTACCACTTGACACAAAGATTTTTTTATTTGCACCTGAAATAATAAAAAAAATTTTTGTAGAATTGAAAACATTAAATCTAAGTCTGCTGCACAAAAATGACATGGACCACCTCAACTATGTTTATAACCTTGGTAGGCGTAACCCTAAAACTTTAGTTTGTTAAAAAAAGTATATTTTGAATTAAGAAAATTGAGACAGTATAGTTGGCAAACATTGTCTCGTCTCCTCTTCATATTTGTAAACAAATGGTAGAGAATATTAATTAAGATCTTAAAAAATCACATTTAATCTGTCATGACTTCAAAAACTCACTCTCTCATCATTATTTGGCCAGTTTCCAGATTTCGTTATCCCATTTCAAAATTCAGTTCTCAAAACCCGATTTCAAATGCAGTTTAATCATATTTTTTTAGCCAGTCATTTTATGTATGTTAGAATATGAACACAATGCCCAGTTTTCAGATTTCGTTATGCCATTGCAAAATTCAGTTTTCAAAACCCGATTTCCAATGCAGTTTAGTCATAATTTTTAACCAGTCGTTTTATGTATGTTAGAATGTAAACAACAATGCCCAGTTTCCAGATTTCGTTATGCCATTGTTTCTTTATTTTTACCAATTTGTTTTTGGTAGAATTTGACGTACATTCTTATAAATTGCACTGAAGTACAATTTAGTTTTACATATCAGTTTCTTGGCCCACATGAACTTGACTTTATCATTCTAATCCTGAATGAGGTCCATACCACTTTAACCGATCCACATTTATTTTATAAATACTAACCTTCTGTTTCATAAACTGTGATAACTCCGGGTTTCAAAATGGCTAGAGTTGGTACATGATCAGGAAGAATACCGAAAGCTCCACTGAAAGACGGCACATCTACTTGCTTTACATTTTGGTTAGCGTAGAATACTTGATTACCAGATGCCAAAGTGAAATCCATTTTATCAGCGTAGCCTCTAGTAAGAACTCTTGATACGGATGTCATCATTCTGGAGGCTAGTCTTGAAGATTTCATGAGGGAAGCCATTCTGAAATGATAGTGATTATGATATTGACAGCAAAAATTCGGTGAACTTATATTTGATTTTGGTGTGAAATTAAAAAATATATAAATTTCCTAACCTTTCAAAAACTCAAGTGTAAAAAATGTAAATCTTAGCCAGCTGATTTACCAAACAGTCGATAATTGCGGTGTTCTTTTCATAACCCGCGAGTTTGAATTTACTGATATAAAAAATAATGTTAACCTACCTTCAAAATTATTTTTCAATAATTTTTTTTTATGTAAAATTAATGAGAATTTAACACGATAAAAATGTTCTGCAGTTATCAAAATATTTATGTATTGTGAAAATAAAAATGAGAACGAATGGACGTCAATGAACATTGCAACGAATCTTTTTTTTGTAGGGGAAAAGAGGGGAGTAATCTATATGAGGGAAGTTAGCTAACTGATGTTTGTAATATAGTTCCCCTCTCTTTTATCTCCAGTGGCGTGTATTTATTAATGTACATCATGTCCAAATAGTCCAAAATTCACCGGTTTTTTTTGGAGGACGGTTCAAATTAGAACCTTGCGATATAAAATTTAATATTTAAATCGTTTTAACTTTCCTTGAAATATATTGCTGTTGTATTGTAGTAGCGGTTTTTCACACGAAATCAGCGGTCCTTCTATGTATGGATGCATGATTAATTTTGTCTGGAACTGTGATGGTATGCGTTCCAGGTCGTACTAGTGCGTAGAATTGACCATCGTGAGGACGATATTGCCGACTCTTGATGGTGTTAAATTGCGATTTATTTAAATTTTCAAAAATAACTTTATTTATAACAATTAATAAATCATTACAATAATAAACTAAATTTATTAGCCAACGATCATACCACGTTGAATACACCAGTTCCCGTCAGATCACTGAAGTTAAGTAACGTCGGGCGTGGTCAGTACTTGGATGGGTGACCGCTTGGGAACACCACGTATCGTTGGCTCATTTTTTCCGGCCCAACACAGGCTGGGTGAGGTCAATGTGGGTAGCTGGTTTGCAAGTTTCCAGCGAATGGAGGGTAAAACCCCCGTCTTGAATGACCAATAGATGTTAAAGAGACGTTAAGCCAAATTAAAAAAAATAATAATAATAAATAAATAAAAAAATTAAACTTGTAAGTAGTAGCTCTGAGAACTGGAAACCACTCAAATTACCATAAGGCCCCCACTGACCCAGTAGGACCAAAATTATTTCTGTTTATGCAATAGTCCTAACTAGTGGACGCAGCACTTGAAATTCTGAAAGGAAAGGCCGCCACAATAATAAAGCCCCCGGGTGGCACAATAGTTTGCAAATTCCATTAACCTAATAAATGGCCATACTCAGATAAGGTGTTCCTAAAAACTTGGTGGTGGTGGTGGTGGTAGTAGTAGCGGTTTTTCTCACGAAATCAACCGTTCTTCCCATTTATAGATGCATGATTAATTAAAATGGTAGAAACAGATTGATATGCATTAGCAAAAATTAGTAGAGCTTCCTTCAATAACCTCTACCCCATTATATCCATTAGACATACTTCATTTTATAAATATAAAATATAGTTTTACCTTCTTAAAACACAGGAAATGAGTTTTAGGAAACCTTACGTCTCCACAAATTAAACATGCTTGATATCTACGAACCCTGAACACCTGGCTCTGAGATCCGCTCGAACTAGAAACTAGAATAATAGGGTTCCCCTTTCTTCAGTTGATTAATAATGAAATTAGTTTATTAGTAAATATGATTATTATGTGAAAAGACAACCAAACAGGATATGCGTACTTCTATTTCGATTATTTAAATGTTTTCTTCCCAACACATTGTACGCCTCCTAGTATGCTCAGCCTCTTTCGCCTGGCAGTTCAATTTCAGATGACGCACGGTTTTAACCATGAGTGTTTTCCCTCACACATATTAATTTTAACGCGCTGTTTTGTGAATTATGAACTTGTGTATTAACCAGAAGTTCTGTGAACTGTAGACCTCACCTAGAAAGCTTTCTTTACTATCCACTAATGGGTGATATAGCACAGTTTGACTTGATGTCAATATTACTTGCCAAACTTTTTTCACTGCCTACTAGTGGACGTTATAGCGCAGTTTGACTTGATTTCAATATCACCTAACAAGCTTTCTACGCTGCCCACTAGTGGGCGATATAGCACAGTTTGATGTCAATATCACGTACTAAACTTTCTACCCAGCCCACTCACTATTGGGCGATATAGCACAGTTTGACTTGATGTCAATATCACCTACCAAACTTTCTACACAGCCCACTCACTATTGGGAGATATAGCACAGTTTGACCTGATGTCAATATCACCTACCAAACTTTCTACACAGCCCACTCACTATTGGTAGATATAGCACAGTTTGACTTGATGTCAATATCACCTACCAAGCTCTCTTCACTGCCCTCTAGTGGGAGATATAGCACACTCTGAAAAATAGTTGCACTACATTGTTGTTAAATATTTCTTTTCTATTTCTGATTTCAGATGCTTCCTATGTTAAATGCCAGTATTCCTTTCTGTGAAGATTTTCGAGAGTATTCTTGTGGAGGGTGGTTGAAAAATAACCAAGTACCTTCTCAACATCAGCATCACTATGACATGAAAACCCACCTTTCTTATAAGCGTAAGTATACAATTTAGGTGCCTCGGGACTAGGGTGGAAAATGTCTGTTATCTAGGCCCCTGTAGCTTTCTCGTCATATATTTTATGTCGTTCATCTGATTTTGATTTCATTTTATTGTTTTTGGAGCAAGTCCTCAAAGTTAATTAAATTTGATTCAGAGTCTAACAATCTCTACGCATGCGCAATACCTTTTGAAATATCTGATTTTTTGGGCTTCGAGATGGGGTTTTTTTACCCTCCATTTGCTGGAAACTTGCAAACCAGTTACACACATTGACCTCACCCAGCCTTGGTTGGACTGGAAAAATGGCCAGCATCACGAATGCGCGAACCCACGTGAACACTCACATGGAACAACCTCGCTGGACGTTGCTTAACTTCAGTGATCGAACGAGAACTGGTGTATTCAACGTGCGATAGACACTGGCTAATAAGAGCTGATTTGATCCAAATTTTGAAGGGTATGTTGAAAAGCTATAACTGTTCCAGACTGTTCAAATTTAATCAAATAATTCTATGAATGTAATCAATGTTTATACCGAGCTAAATCAAAATCGGACAAGGCGTTCTAGCGTTTTCATAAACCAGGGGTTCCCAAACTTTTTGGTACCGCGCCCCTTTTTCTTGAAATGACAGCTTCCTACGCCCCCTCCTCTTTACATTATAAAATATGAATGGGTGTGGGTGTTGCTGAATGCTATCTCATTGGAAACGCCAATGTGTGGCTGAATTCTATCTCATTCAAAAAGTTAATGTGGTGCTAAATGTGAATCCTATCTCATTCAAAATGCTAATGTGTTGCTGAAATACCAATAATGTGTTGCTTCAGCATTCATGCTATCTTATTCAATACGCTAATGTCTTGCTGAATGCCATCTCATTCAAAACGCTAATGTGTTGCTGAATGCTATCTCATTCGAAACGCTAATGTGTGGCTGAATGCTATCTCATTCAAAACGCTAATGTGTTGTTGAATGCTATCTCATTCAAAACGCTAATCTGTTGCTGTATGCTATCTCAATCAAATTTTCTAAACATCATGTTCAATAAAAAAATGTGTACATATATTTTAACTAAATGATAATAATTCAACTGGTCTCGCGCCCCCTTGGCTTGCGTCCACGCCCCCCAGGGGGGGCTCCCCGACTTTGGGAACCTCTGTCATAAACGAACAGACGTACAAATAGACGATTAAAGAAAACCCGTGGTGTTCAAACTAGACCTCACTTCGTTCAGTCAATAAATAAGCTCGGGGCAAATTCAATAATGAAACCGACATTTTCTGCTTCTTTTTGTCAGGAAAACAGCAAGTACGAGACTTATTAGTGACGAGGATCATATCATCGACAGACACAACCTCTGTGCCGTGGAAAATGAAGACTTTCTATGATACGTGTATGGACGGGGAGCATTCCTATGGCGATGAGACTAGAGCTCTGGAATCTTTTCTTAGAGATATAGGTAACTAGTTGATGTCTATTCCCGTGGCCGTAGAATTTATTTCAGCCAAAATAATTCAGTCAACTTTTTTCTTTGCAAATATCGGAAAATCTGCTATAAGTTTTTTACATTTCTGGAAGTTTTTCGGTGTTGTTTGGAAGGTTTCATTCTCAGTCTGTTACAAAGCCAGGTCAGTATACTAACTGACTTATAAAATAAACGTAGCTCCTTGTTGTGCTAAATCTAAAAAAAAATCCTATTGTCTTGTAGGTACGAAATAGAAAGGAGTCTTCATTGGGTTTTGGATATGGTTTTGTGGGAGGGGTTCATTCCCGATTATTTTTTGATATTTTTTTTTTCGTTTGGGTTGTAATTGTACCACTGAAAAACGTATTTTTTTTGCGTTTGGGCTGTAAGTGTACCGTTGAAAAACGTTGTTTTAGCGATAATTCGCTCCCAGTTTAAATTTCTATTTTTTAAACCAATTGGGTTTTGTCATTTATGAGTATGGACCTTCGTACCCACATACTAAAAAGAATCTGTGTTTAAAATTCCTACGTTTAACCATTTTCGAGTGAGTATAACCACTGGGCTTCTTATGGATGAAAAAAGAGACGCTTTTCTTTTTTGGGATGGGTGAGGAACAAAATAAACTCCCATGCTGCCTCCCCCCCTTACGGCGCATCGACGGTGCGGTAGGAGATACCTACTACATCGTTACTGTAAACTTTAAATGGGGCAGTGGTTAGACGCTCTGACAGGTAAACAATAGTGTGTGGGTTCAAACCCAGCCAACCCATGGAACTTTAATTTGAAATAGGTATTTACCACATAAGAATAGCACCCAAAAAAACTGCCGGTGTCAAGGGACTCGTCAGTCCTATTCGGGTAGTTAAACTTTATTTCTGAATCTTTTGTTTTTTCTTTTTCAGGATGTGGTGAAATTTTTGCCAAATTTAATGCATATGCTTGGGAGCCGAAAAAACCTTTAATAAAAATTCATTCCAAACTCGCAGCCACACCCTTTTTCAAAACAGATGTCGTGCCAGATCCTAAAGATGCTTTGCAAAATATCATTCGTATTTCTCCAGCTGGACTTGGCTTACCTGATAGGAACTTCTATTTTAAGGAAAACGAATTTAGTTCTCCTGTAAGTATTTCAAAGCAGTGTGAAACACTGAACGTTGTTATTGTAGTAGCAGCAATGAGCCAGAAAGACTAATTTCAATGATATTGCTCATAATTTCTTTCATCACGGCAAAAAATCACCATCGGAAATATTGGTTGCTGAGGTTGATGGTCCTTGGCTGGTTCCACATGACTCCTTGAAGGTTTCATGAAGATTCCAGGTCGTTACGGGACAGAGACCCGACACATCGTGGGATCGAATCAACAATAAACGGCTACACCCCAAACCGTGTCCTAAATGCAAAACCTCCAGAAGTAGACAAATCAGAACTGAATCTTCCACGCATTACCAGAACGACACTTGCCCAGCTGAGATCTGGCTACTCCAAGATCTTGAATTCATACATGTGCAGAATCAACCCCAGTATTGAGGACAAATGTGATAAGTGTTCCCAAACTCCTCATGACACAGTGCATCTTTTCAACTGTTCATCAAACCCTACATCTCTCCAGCCAATAGATCTGTGGCTAAGACCAGTTGAGGTGGCGCAACTCCTTGACCTTCCAATAACAGATGTGGAGACAGTGACGT
>CM022875.1:3092473-3109314 GCA_012654025.1 Pachypsylla venusta
TATTTGTGGTAAGCTCTACAGCTTTTAACAAATTAGGTATCGTACCTCGATAAACATTGCATAAAAAAGTACTGCCCAGGACTCGAACCCCCAGTCTCTGGGTTACGAGTCCCTACCCCTCCCCCCTCCAAATTTTCTATTAAGTATATTGTGCGATTGTGCCCCCCCCCGGAAAAAGAGGGCTATATCCGCGCATGTCCTTCATATATCCAAAGGGAACAACCGGGAACATTCTCGTATATCTATTTTCCGGGAACAAGACAACAGAAATATAATAATAGACCTTCAAATAGAATCGGGAGCAACGTTCTTTTGGAACCTTTGAGAATCATCTTTACCGATGGTAGCCGGAATTTTGAGGCTGTAGCCTTAAAATAAATACTGTGACTTTTTTTTTTAATTTGGCTTAACGTCTCTTTAACATCTATTGGCCATTCGGGGTTTCACCCTCCATTCGCTGGAAACTTGCAAACTAGATACCCACATTCACCTCACCCAGCCTGAGTTGGGCCGGAAAAAATCACAAGGGCGCGAACCGACGAGGACACTCACATGGTATAACCTTGTTGGACGTTACTTGACTTCAGTGATCTACCGGGAACTGGTGTATTCAGCGTGCCATAGACTCTGGCTAGGGCACATTGATTTAAAGCTTTTATGAACGACGAATATCACTTTAATACGATTACACCAGTAACAAGAAAATGATTTGCAAAACATAATACTATCACAGGGTTACTTATATTACATTATCAGATGACGTCGACCTGTGAAGATATTATATTCATAATGACTTACAAAACATAATACTATCACAGGGTTACTTATATTACATCATCAGATGACGTCGACCCGTGAAGATATTATATTCATAATCTTAACCATATGATTTTTTTTTTTGTGGGTTTTAGTTATATACATTCATTTTGATTTCTTTGTCCTCAGGTACCCTTGTTGGACATTCTTGGTGCCAAATTCCCAGACGCTAAGATAAATGGTTTCACGAAGATTCTTGTCCCAGAAAGTAATTACATACAACATGTGTCAATGCTTATTAGCAACACTCATGGAGAGTAAGTGTTTTATTTTCGATATTAGAACCAAAAACTCCTAAGACCAATTATGCCTTTTTTTCCGAATATTACATTGTTGTGAGAAATATTGTTCTGAGTGTGACGTAAAATAATAAAAAACATGTCGATACCTTTCTTCACGTGAAGTTTCGGTTGTTTTTGTAAAACAGAACGATGATTAAAAAAAAAAAATCGCACGCCAGAAGCAAAGTAAAACTTAAAATATCCCTTTTCATTTCATATGAGAAACGCTTCACTTATTTTCCATTCAATTGAGGTTTGTGGAAGGGGTATCTGTGTTCTAAATTTCAAGATTCTGTGTGTAGCCATCGTGGAGTCACAATGATTTAGCTAGATTTTGTGTTCGGGGAGTTTGCGCTCTATAAGTATAGATAAAAGAAGTGTTGGTAATTTTGGACGGTCAAAGGGAGTACCCATAAATTGCGTTTATTTTCCGGATGGAATCCCCAAATATTTGAATAACATGGTAATTATAATTGTTAACTTTGTAATAAATTAAAAATACAGATCATTAAAAAAACAACATGTATATTTATTTACATTTTGGTTTATTATTTTCAATATTGAACCTTTGGAATAGTCACGAAAAAAAAAATCTTTCAGAATAGAATAGATTTTTTCAAATAACTAAAATTGACTACAAACAGCTTTCCCTGAGCTGTGCCAATCATAGAAACGATTTTCGATTTGTTCGAATTCATGTCGATTCGAAGGTATTCCTAAATCAATAAAAAAAATCTTGCACCTTTTCAGATTTACGATAAATACTAACCCTAGCTTATCAAAATTTAAAAGTTTTCCTTCTCTTATTTTCTTTCAGAGCTCTTCACAGTTACCTTCTTTGGAATGTAGTTCGTGAGTACTTTCCCTTTATCTCTCAAATATTTAGAGATACGTCAGATGTTTTTACAAAAGCTCTACACGGTCGGGTTACAGCTTTACCTCGATGGGAGTTTTGTATAGATACTCTACAGGAACACATGAGTCTGGCAGTAGCAGCTCTTGTACAAAATGCTGAATCTGATAAACCTCAGGCCCATCATGTTGTGCAACAGGTTTTCCAGTCTGTAAAGAAGACAATTGTTCAAAGTTTCAAACATGCATCCTGGATAGAACCTGAACTTCTCAATTTTATGTTGGAAAAGGTACTTTGGAAATTATGATTTTTTTTCCTTTAAAAAAAAAAAAAATCGTTCTGTTTTTTAAAAAAAGATGTTTAACTTCTTTTCAAAAGGGTTTCTACGTACCAAGTCCTCTCCGGATTTTTTTCCTACCAGTGATCGAATTCCTTTCTTTTCGACAACATTTCCCTGCTCGTTTCGACTATGGTGTACCTCATTTCAACTGGGTTACTCCAAATGCTGCTTCTTGATCTCGCATTGAATTATATCTTTATTAAAATACTACGTATAATACTAGCTGTTTCGCCTGTTCTTCGCTACGATTCTTATATTGATATTTTTGTTTTTCAAGGAGAATGGAATTTGGGGGGGAATGATTTTGTGTCCTNAAAAAAAAAAAAACAGGATTTAAACGTTTCGCCAGGGGCCTTAGAGGCATGGCCATTCTTCAGTATTTTCTAAATTTTATTTTGCCCGTTTCCGGTTTCTCACTGTGTCTCCAGGCCAAGGAAGGCGGTCACTCCAAAAGAATCTGTCCATAATGCTGGCGGCTCTAGATTGGTTGGATTTGATGGACAGTTGAATCAATGATTTACATTATGAGCAGCCAGCATACATAAAGGACAGCGATCAGATACTTCAGGGTTTAGCAAGGATTTGTAGAAGTTTCGGGAGCAGCACGGCTGGGTTGAAAAACACAGTGTGAGTTGTCGTCGGAACGGTGTTGATTATGTTTGACCGTGCTCGAGGGCACGGGTAGCCCCGAAGCGAAGAGGCCTTTTCAAAGTTTTTTTTTCTCACATCTTTCTTTTTTGTCTCGTGGTGCAACACATGAGACCAAAGACTTGAATAAAGGGAGTCCTTATGAAGAACTTCTTTTCCATTTAACAAGATTATTTATAACTTGCGTTGCAGATTAACAATACTAGTCTGCAAGTTGGCCTTCCCGCTCCATTTACTTTGGATAAGTATGTGACAGAATATTACGAATCATTTTACGTTTACAAGAGTGACTTTTTACGAACCATCAACAGTGCCAAAACTTTTCCTCAGTTGGAATATCAAAAACGATTGACGACGCCTTCTGAAGAAAGCAGGTTAGTAATATTTCACGTTTTCCTATATTGAATGAGACTATAAATAGTAGTTTGAACCGTAGACCTCATTCAAATCACTTGTCGCCATTTGGAAGGTAACTTTATGGCCATCTACAAACATCGAAATGGTACGATTAGCATTTGGACGAAGATACATTTTTTTCACATTTTCAACTTCCCTTCTAAAATCTTTCTCTATTAAACTAGCAGTTCTGTGATATGTAGACCTCACTCAAATAATTGACCATTTTGACTCAGTGGGTTGAGTAAGGTGTCTATTAATTAATAAATTAATATATTGTATTGAATGTCAATTTCATCAGAATGGGACAAGACGTTCGATAGTTATCGTGGAAAAAAAACAGAGAAACAAAGAAAAAGCGTTGTGATCAAACTAGACCTTTGAAAAATCAACGGTGACCGTTACGCCCCCCTCATGGTCTAATTTCATAAGAATGTTTACCTAATAGAGATTGAACCTAAATATTCCCTAAAAGCAAAAGCTTAATGTGCTGCTCACTTGGCCATTCAAATATCTGGTAATAAACTAATTACTTGTGTGTTTTCAGGTGGTTGGACGCCATAGTATCTCCTGATCTCTCTGTGTCTTACGTAGCATCTGCCAACAAAGTCAACGTTCCTTGGAGTCTACTGTCAGAGCCATTTTTCCATCCTGATTACAATTTGTGAGTATGGAACAGAAAAATTTAAGTCTAAAGTTACCCCAAGTTATTGTATCCTCAAAAAAAATTGCCGTTTTAGAACATTCTAAACGTGCGACGAGCATCTTTGCAACAGCAGCTTGGAGTATATACACTGAAGATGGCCGGTTCTACGCATCGGAACTACCTGGAATGATTACCATCACAGTTCCAGTCAGGGGCCATTAAAAAGTTTTCGGTAACTTTTTATCACCCTGTTTTTTTTTTTGACAGTTTCCAAATCCAAAAATTGGCAGAATCGTTGATTTTAAGAAACACTGCTACAACAACATCAAGGTTGTACCCACTCCAACCAAACACCATCACACTGCCAGCAACATACCGAATGTCGTTCACTATCCTTGTCACAGTTTTTCGAAGCACCTGCTTGTCGGTCTGCTCCAAATAACTGGGCCTAAACATAACCCCTCCCCATTTAACCCCACAGGGCTGACACTTTGTGTAGCATTAGTGAGGCTCGATCCTACCGAAATGACAAAATTCCGGAAGCTTTTAATTGCAGAGATAGTGAATCGAATAACTTGGTACAACTGCCGTAAATGTCCATAGCAATGTTTACAAAATGGGACAGAACTTTCGAAAGATTTCGTAGAACAAAGAGACTTTTAAAGAAAGAAAAAATGGAAATTTTACTTAGCTAGTCTGTGAATTGAATTTATTACTGCTTTTCTACAAATCTAACCATTAATTTTTTGAAATTTTATTTCCAGGCCCGTCATCTATGGACATCTCGGAGTAGAACTTAGTCATGCTATATTATCTTCCGTGTCTCCATGGAATATTTTATATGGTGTAGATGGCGCTTTATTAGACACGGAATATCCAGCAGTGAACGCTTCTGTACGAGTTGTAGCTGACACTCAACCTTGTATTGGACGTGCCATAGCTAGATCAGTACAGAAACCTATTGATACTGTATCCAACTACACTACAAACCAGGTCATGACGAAAATTTCAGCTGTTAGACAAACATTCAAGGTATGTGGATGATTTGTTACCAATGGATTATGCTTACAGTTTTAGCGAATGTGAATCCCCGATTTGACCAACACATTCAGAAACAATCAACAAAAAAATATGGGACCTATTTTCACGAAAATCTGGAGGGTAGTTTTTGAACACACAACCTTCTTTTTTTACCAGTCAGAACGTCTCACGCCCCTTTTTTAGATTTTTTTTTGGGAGCCATCTTTTTCACCAAAGTAAGGTTAGGCTTAGCTATAGCTAAATCTTTGAATCAACAGAAGCTGAATATACGACGAAAAACAGACAAAAACGTGTGTTATCTATACTTATAAAACGCAAAGCCCAGTTGGTATACTGACTGACTGATAATCAACGCAGCTCCACGATGGATAAACGTAGAGACTTCAAACTTGGCACGCAGGTTCCTTTTAGTATGTATTTGCGTAATAAGAAAGGAAAAAAATTAAAGTTCAAGTGGGAGCAAGTTACCGCCAAAAATGACGCTATTTAGCGGGTCTTTTTGCAATTTTTTTCTGGGCAAACTAAAAGAGATAACGAAAAATGACCGAGAATAGACCCCCCCAAAATAGTATATAAGGACCCCATAAAAAATATAAAATTTGAAAATTTCCGGTTTCTATCCGATTTATGGACGGTTTTCACCACCAAAAAATCGGAATTGAGAAGTACCACTTCGGGATGAGCGAGAAAGCTGAAATTTGATACAAAGGTGTTCCGAAGTACAAAAAGTCATATCCTTGAATAAAATATTGAATTTTCTAACTAGGAGCGGTGCTCACTCTGGGGGTCGGTTCCACCAAAAACCCATAGTTAAGAAGTATCACTTCGGAATAAGCGAGAAATCTGAAATTTTATACGAAGGTGTTCCGCAGTGCAAAAAGTAATATCTTCGAGTAAAATATTGAATTTTCTAAATAGAGGTCGTGTTCACTCTGGGGGTCGGCTCCACCAATCTAAAATTGAAGAGATTTAATTCCGCGATCTTGAAATTGTTGTTGAATTTTGTAACCGTAGCGAAGCACGGGAAAACAGCTAGTATGTTATATAACTAGTATGGGAAGCTGCTTCCCGTCCGACGTTGTTGAACTTACGTGCTCTTACTGAAACTGGTGTATTCAACGTAGTAAGGTCGCGTTGGCTTGAAGTGAAAAAGCAAATTTGTTGTTATTTTCGAGTTAATTTTTTCGAAAGCGTGACCAGTGACACTCACAGTGGGAACTTCCCTATCAGTGTCTTCATTTATTTCTTTTTGGCTGGTTTTTTCTCCGCTTTTGTTATCTTCTCTTGAGCTACAGCTTTGAGTTTGTGCACTTTGAGTGGAGCTATATAATCATTGATAAATGTATGTAGCAACTCAGATTTCAACAATCTTTTTATTTTCTCTGCATTCTGCTCGCAGATACATATCAAGACTTCATAATATTCCAGGAAATTGATTTTCATTTCTAAATTGATACTATTTGTAAGAGTTTGTGTTCTCGGACAAACACTATCAACAGCTTTGAATATATCGGAAGCATCTAGTTTCAAAATATTCATTCCTAAATTGGAATGAACTGCATGGAATTCTGTTCCCTCGTTCAGACCAATTTTACTTGTATTGGTCTCTGGAGTCTTATTTGTTACTATTGGTTCTTTATTATCTTTAATTCCAGGTATCATATCCTGTACATTTCCTTTTCTTAAAATTCCTCCAAGCGTTTCAGACATCTTATAGTTGATAGTCACTCCAATGTCAACAATATTTCTTCCACATGTACTTCTTGATTGTCCTAACATTTGACAAACGTCCACATTTGATATTTTTTTCTCTTTACCTCTTGTCATAGTTTGTACAAGCTGTCTCACTGACAGTGGATTGTCCATTTGTTGAAATTGTTTATAGAGCGCTGCCAGAGGAACATTCACTGAATTTTTGTGTATTGCTCTACCTTCTTCGTTTTGTTTTTGTAATTTTTCAGAGAGAAGTCTATAAAAACATCCTGACAAGTAGGATGGCCATATTGTATTTTGAGATTTTTCTTTGCCTCCGAAGAGTAACTGTAAAGTAAAAATGTTTTTGTCAGTTATAACTTATGAAAAAAAACTTAAAATTTTAATCACTAGGGGGCTCTCCGCCCCCTGCTCTCTTTGCTCACCAACCTCCACCCAAAAAAAAACTTCAAATTTTAATTACTAGGGGGCTCTCCGCCCCCTGCTATCTTTGCTCACCAACCTCCACCCCATCTTCCGATCGCTTCGCTATTCCCTGTGGGGCCCCCTCACAATAATAACCGTATCTTACATATAAATGTCAAGAAAAGTTTTTTTATATAATAGTATAGAGGGATTGTGTCATTTGATCGGAATAGTTTTCCAAAATGTCATTGCTGGCTTCAAAAGCTGGATAGGAGGTAAAATGAATGGAATTCAATAAGGCATTGAAAGTACAGAGAGAGAGAGTGAGAGGGGGGGGCAGATTTGTGCCCGATTTTTTTAGGATTTTCTCGGTAGAGGAGAATAATTCTTCGGTTTTCTACTATAGATTTCCTTTTTTTCCTTCTTCTTTCAATTTGATCAAATTTTCATGTCTTGTTCTGAACATTGTTCTGATTAGTCTCTTAACTGATTTAAAGGGAGGGTTTTGGAGTAGGGTGTTTCAAATTTACTATCTATTACTCACCCATGCTAGTTCAATGAGAATATGTTCAAACTTCCAAAATGGTACTAATTCGAAAGGATCATAAACGTTTTTCATTCCAATATAAGGATTGCTCTCCAAAATAATATCCACTGTCACAAGTGACGTCACGTTTCTATGGATACCATAGTCTCGAAGCATTTGCCACAACATTATCTTAATCATGGAACAGTCATAGAGAGGTTCATGATGATCACACATAACTTTGCTGTAATGATTGTACAACTTTCTCATATTGGGCAAATAGACATTCATACATTTTCTTAACCATACAAGTTCATTTGAAAACTCATCATATATGTTGGTGTCACGAATCTGTGTGATCAGATGGAAAATCAGATCAAGTATATATTTAGAATACGTCTCCGTGGCAGAGTGCGCATTACACACGGCTTGCACCAGGGAGGTACTGGTTTCGATTCCTGTCCAGGTAAAAAATTTGAAAGAGGATTTTTCAAATTTTCTACTTGATCTGGTTGTGTGTAGGGGTAACAGCCTCCTGAAGACAATTGAGTAGCTATGGTAATAGCGACAAGTTGTAGTTGTTAAGCATAGTTTGGTGTATTGTAGTGATTGTTAAAAAATTGCCTTGTAATGCTATAATGCCCACAAAATTGTGATACAATAACACAAAGAAATATACATTTATATATTTAGAATACATTTTCCTTTCCCAAAAATTCTGCCAATGATATTATAATAATTTTTTTTTTTTTAATTTGGCTTAACGTCTCTTTAACATCTACTGGTCATTCAAGACGGGGGTTTTACCCTCCATTCGCTGGAAACTTGCAAACCAGCTACCCAATTTGACCTCACCCAACCTAGATTGGGCCGGAAAAAAGAGCCAACGATACGTGGTGTCCCAAAGCGGTCACCCATCTAAGTACTGACCACCCCCGACGTTGCTTAACTTCAGTGATCTGACGGGAACTGGTGTATTCAACGTGGTATGATCGTTGACAATATTCATTTTAAATTAAAACCAAATCACTTACCAGAAACACTATTTATAATTATGAACATTGAAACTAGTTTCGAATTCGATTCATCATCAGTCTTATCGAAAAATGGAGGTTGACCCATCATCCAGTCGAAGGAAGGAGGTTGAGTCACCCTCCATCCTTCGACTCGGCTAGGATGAATCGGAAGATTCAAAAATAGTTTCTTGCCAGGTGCTCGGCCTGTTCATTGCAAACCCGGTTGTTCTAAGCCAGTTTTTTTAGTGGCAGCTGGCATTCCCACGTTATCTTGGAGAACGTGCTATATCTGAGTATAGCCTTCAAACGCAGCCTGGCTATCTGAGAATATGTGAATCTCCCCCTCAGGTCCATCTTCATATCACAGGAGTAGTAGTTATTTCTTTCACACTGTCTTACTTTTGGATGTGAACCTAATGCATTACTCTTGCACGACTTCTTTGGATAAACAGACTGGTAAATATCTTGATAGTAATATTTTTGTTTCAAATATCTCAGAATGTAAAATTTTACTTCAATAGCATGGTCAGGAGTACTCGTATTTGTGTCACACTTGACTGGAATAATAGAAAACATATTAAATAGTGTGAAGTCTGAACATATGAGAATATTAATCAGTTCAAATAATGGGCCGTCATGAGACCCCTGGTGGCCCAATAGGGCACAAAACAAACAGCTAATTCCGCAAACTTAATGTTTTACACCAAGCTTAATCAAAATCGGACAAGGCGTTCTAGAGTTATCGTTGAATGAACAAACATTTAAAGAAAAATCGTGCAGTCAGAGCTCACTTTGCTCAGTCAACGTCAGTACGGTATTATATTGCAGAATTGTTTTCTGTATTATTTAACACCATCAGCTCAGGTTGACTTGGCCCGTAATGTCACTCATAAGTTACCTCTCACAATCTTAACTATGGCGTATTTTTTTAGACGTTAGTAAGTCATATTTGGATCGGAAGAAATTACGCCTTGGGAAGTTGATGTCTCGTACCTAGATTATCTTTGGACATTATTTCCACTGTGTCCCCTTCCATTTCTCTGACATGTTCTACATTTTCGTTAATATTTCGATAGTAAAGTTGCATTAATTTATCTTCATCAGCAGACTCAGTATTTTCTGATTTCTTGGAAAAGTCAGTGAGTTCAGTTAATATACTGATCATGCTATCGCATTGGACGGCCTCTTCTCCATCATTACAAATATTGGTTGGATCACCCAAAGTAACATCTATTGACATGAAGATGGCATAGTTTAAAAAATATATTAAATTTTTTTTTTAAAAAAAAAAATAAAAAAATAAAAAAGAAATATGTCAATCATTCCAAAGAATTTGAGATGAAAAATGGGTTAAATATGACATTAAATGATATCGTTCTAAAGTTCGCTGAAAATGTTAGCTTAGACCTCCGTCATCAATATTAAATCAAAGAAAAATACCTTACCAGGAATTTAATATGAAAAAAATGGGTTTTCTAAATTTTGCTGAGAATGTTAAGATTAGATCTACCTCCGTCATCAATATTATACCAAGTCCCGATGATGAGATTGTATAATAAATCAAAGAAAAATATCTTCCCAGGAATTTAGTATGAAAAAATGGGTTTTCTAAATTTTGCTGAGAATGTTAAGATTAGATCTACCTCCGTCATCAATATTATAAAAAGTCCCGATCATACGATTGTATAATAATAATAATAATAAAAAAATATCTTCCCAGGAATTTAATATGAAAAAATGGGTTTTCTAAATTTTGCTGAGATTGTTAAGATTAGACCTACGGATTAGAACGGATTAGATCCGTCATCAATATTATAAAATGTCTCGAGGTGGAAAAGTTGCGGAGTCAGAAAAGCAATCGAAAGATGCAAAATTCATCGTACCTTGGTTCGTATTCAGATTTTCCTACAGCCACGGGAAAAGAATGCATAAGAAGTTAGCGATATCAGCTGATCTGAGATAATTTTGGAAAGTTTCCAAATGCAAACTTACCTGATGGTACCCGCTGACAATAAATATTGCAGGAGGGTTCATTAATTGTTCTCAAGGTTGTTGCATATTGGGTCTTTGTTTTCTGTCCTGCTGATTGTCGGCTTCTGTTCGTACTCTTACTTGTTGTTGAATTTGAACTGATCGAGCCTCGAGTTTTCTTTCTGTTTTTGGTTGTAGATATTGAACTTTGACCATCCGGTATTGTACAGTGTGATTGATTCTGATTGGATGGAATTTTCCCAGCATTTTTAATTTGACAATTTGTTTTTGAACATGTTTTACTGACGTTCCTTTTATATTTCAATTGTCTGACTTGAGATTCCGGTAGTGTGGTTTCACTTGACTTCAACAGTGTTCTTTCATCCTGCTCATGCTCTTGATACTTACTATTGCACATCTTTAATTTAAACATGCTATCATTGTAGAATATTATATTGGAAAGCACGGTCCCATTCGACAGCATGATGCTGGCAGGTCCATGTTTACTATCTTTATTCCAAACTACTCTGCATAGAACGTCAGTTGAAGTTTGTAAAATACCTTTTCCATGTCTTAAACCTGAAAGATTTAGTCAGTTCTGATTATTTTCCACGTCAGAAGCTATAGTATGTCCCATGGTGTCACCTTATTGACTAAGCAGAGTGAGGTCTATATATCCACTCCATCTTTTGCACTACCTCTGGAACCCGTGGTCTTCTGTTGATGAAACTTGATATGAACATTTAATACTTAAAATTGGCTGGTTAGTTTTTGGGCCCTATCAGGATCCGGTCAGCCCTTTTAATAGCACGAGAAAACCATTTTTTTGTCTTTTTAACGAGTGATAAAAACTGAACTGTTGATATTTTGCTATAAAAGTTGAACTTGAAAATTGTAGTACATACCGTATGTAACTATACAGGCTTCAAATATTTAGGGAAATTGGTTGTCGGCCCACAAAATATTATACAGGAGTACAACTAAGGAGCCCCCAAGTAGATTATAATTTACATATTATTCGGACGTACCCAGTAAACGTTGATTAATTCGGCTCTACCAAATAAATAATTTAAAGTATTTCTTTATCCGTCCCACCACCCTTTCATTTAATGGTGCCATCCAAACGGACCTCAAATAATGTTCGATTATAGAAATAGACTTTTCATTTTGACACAGAAAGTTTTATTCCGACCGAATAATCTTCTTGACTTCCACATTTTGTCCTCATTATGGTTGGGTCTACGCTAAGTACAACTCACACAAAAAACTATCATTAATTATTAAATAAATTAAATTTAAACAAAACACCAAAAACACTATTTATTTTAATTTATGAAGAAACTAGTTTCGAATCATTCGATTCATCATCAGTCTAGTCGAGTCTAAAGATGGAANCTAGACTGATGTTGAATCGAATGATTCGAAACTATTTTCTTCATAAATTAAAATAAATAGTGTTTTTGGCAAGTGTTTTGTTTAAATTTAATTTATTTAATAATTAATATTTTTTAACACTTATAATTAACAAATCAAAAATGTCGTCCACTGTCCTTCTCACAGTTATTCGGATCACCTACCAGTCAGTTTGCTTCAATTGACTGGGCTTAAACATAATTCAGATCCCTCAGTCGATCTCACAGAACTGACCCCTAGTGCAATATTAGCCCGATCTTACTGGAGTGACCAAATTCCGGAAGCTTTCAATTGCAGGGGATAGTGATTCAACATGAATTTCTATACTTGCCTTGTTTCCACCACCCAGTGTAGATGTTGACTTGAGGAATAGCAAACTGATTATTATCAACTGGATTTCTCCACACATACTCTCCATAGCCGTGCATCATGCCTTCGTTCCATTGTCCTTTGTAAGAGTCATTATTAGGAAACCTCATAACTCCATATCCTTGTAGAGTGTCATTTTTCCAGGTACCTTACAATCACAATAATAGTATTTATTGTGTACAGCAACCAATGCGGTGGTTGTTGACACATTAGGTACCCATTAAATAAAAATGCGTATAATTACGAGTATTAATTCAAAAAATATGCCAGTGTAACATATGGATATGGAGGGTGTCCCAAAAGTCCGAGACCACCTGAATATCTTTTGACCGGCATTATGTGGAGTTTTGAAATATTATATTCCAAATTAAACCACCTGATGGTATGACCAATTTTTCAGGGGCGGGTCCCATGTCCCATGTGGCCTCCACGTGGCCTTAAATACGAACCTCCATCTTGTGATACATTTTGAAAAAAACAACAGAATTAGAAGTACTTTGCTAAAAAAATTTACACGTCTAAAGTGTTTAATTTCAAAATGGCGGCCATTTGAAATTTCCAAGATATGACTTCCGAGATTGTCTAAAACTAGGCGAATTATGTCTAAAAAAAACAGGTTCATCGAATTTGTTGTCCTTTGCAATCATTCAATATCCCATTGCAAATAATTCGCCTAGTTTTAGACACTCTTGGAAGTCATATCTTGGAAATTTCAAATGGCCGCCATTTTGAAATGAAACATGCTAGGCCTGTATTTTTTTTTTTTTTTTTGCAATGTACTTCTAATTCTATTGTCTTTCTGAAAATGTATCTCAAGATGGAGGTTCGTATTTAAAAAACAAAAGTTGGACTCCCTGGGGTCCACAGGGGACCCGCCTCTGAAAAATTTAATTTGGAATTATAATAACATGCAAAATTTCAAAACTCCACATAAAGCCGTTCAAAAGATATTCACGTGGTCTCGGACTTTTGGGACACACTGTATTATTTTACTGGGTCATTATTTTACTAGAATCCCCTCCCTAAAATCGAATATTTTTCGCTTTAAGAATAATATGGTACTTCCTTGGCATAAAAGTGACATAAGTACCAAATTTCAAGTCTCTACTACCTCCCGGTCTCTTTTAAGTCAGAGTTGATGAAAACCGCCAAAAGTGACCAGAAAAAGGCCAATAGTTGATGCCAAAGGATAGTGCCACGATTAATTTGATTTAAAATATTTCATGGAACCGGTTCGAACTTTCTGCTTGGTTCTTTTGGAGAAGTTCGTGATCTGTCCGAGCTCCATATGTGTTGTCCACATGTTGTTTACATACCTCTAAAAATTTGTTTGTTCCTCCATTTCCGAGTTCCAATTCCATTTTTCGTATTTGTTTGATAACCACCTTCATAGAAATCGTCATTTTTCAAATCGTAATATTGACGACCGAAGCCATGCCTCTGTCCTTGCGACCAATTTCCCATGAATACAAACTCACGGATAGACGATTGGTGTTTGTACATGCCATATCCGTGACGCATATTATCATACATTTGACCTGAAATTTTAAAAGCGAACCAATATGCCTTATCCGTGACGCATATTGTCATACATTTGTCCTGAAATTCTGAAAGCGAACCAATATGCCATACTCGTGACGCACATTATAATAAATTTGACCTAAAATTTTAAAAGCGGACCTGCATGCCATATCCGTGACGCATATTGTCATACATTTGACCTGAAATTTTAAAAGCGGACCTGCATGCCATATCCGTGACACATATTATCATACATTTGACCTGAAATTTTAAAAGCGGACCTGCATGCCATATCCGTGACGCATATTATCATACATTTGACCCGAAATTTTAAAAGCGAACCTGCATGCCATATTCGTGACGCATATTGTCATACATTTCACCTGAAATTTTAAAAGCGGACTAGTAAGAGAATGCAAAATTTGGTAAAAAAAAAAAAAAAAATCTGTAGAGACTTATTTCTCTTTTGTTCAATTGATTGTTATCATCTGGTCAGCGCGATCGCCAGATTTAGCCCCCTGTGACTTTTTCTTGTCGAGGTACCTAAAGTCTCTCGTATTTGCAGATCGACCCCTAAAACTGGACAACCTTAAGAACCAAATTCGAGAAGAAAGCAACAGATACCCATAGCCATGTACCTATAGCAATGCTATTCAAAGTTTATGAAAGTTACAAAAAAAGAAAGCAACAGATACCCATAGCCATGTAGCTATAGCAATGCTATTCAAAGTTTATGAAAGTTACAAAAAAAGAAAATTTAAAAGCGGACCTGCATGCTATATCCGTGACGCATATTATCATACATTTGAACTGAAATTTTAAAAGCGGACCTGCATGCCATATCCGCGACGCATATTAACATACATTTGACCCGAAATTTTAAAAGCGGACCTGCATGCCATATCCGTGACGCATATTATCATACATTAGACCTGAAATTTTAAAAGCGGACCTGCATGCCATATCCGTGACGCATATTATCATACATTTCACCTGAAATTTTAAAAGCGGACTAGTAAGCGAATGCGGAAAAAAAATCTTTAGAGGCTTATTTCTCTTTTGTTCAATTGATTGTTATCATCTGGTCAGCGCGATCGCCAGATTTAGCCCCCTGCGATTTTTTCTTGTCGAGGTACCTAAAGTCTCTCGTATTTGCAGATCGACCCCGAAAACTGGACAACCTTAAGAACCAAATTCGAGAAGAAAGCAACAGATGCCCATAGCCATGTACCTATAGCAATGCTATTCAAAGTTTATGAAAGTTACAAAAAGAGGTTGCGCGAATGTATCGACCCTACTTTTTTTTAATTCAGCTTTGAAAAAAAGTTAGTACGGTATGTTGGTGTCTTTTTAAATGGGTATAGATACCTTCATACCAAGATTGGTCCGCCCAATCTAATCGACAGTGTCCTTGAAATTTGTTATTTTCAAAGTTGCCTTTGTAAGACGCTCCATCGTTCAATCTTAAATATCCTTCTCCTTCCAAACATGACTTTGACATTCTTCCGCTATAAATGTTTCCATTGAAAAACTCAACTTCAACGATTTGGTCCACCTCTAAAGGAGAAGCTTTTATTTTCTTTCTGGAATACAAAAGAGAATCCTGATATTGTTTGGAGAGCATTTTTACATCTGTATGATAAAATGTAGCATGAGAAGCAATATTTTAGTAAGCATCAATTACCCCAATTACCTCAACATTTACCCCAATATCACTAAGTCTTTTTAACAATTTTAACTGCCCCCAAGATGGTTGGTTCTTCGTACCGGGGCTACCCGTGCCCTCGGGCACGGCCAAAGACCATCAACACCGTTCCGATGACAACTCACTGTGTTTTTCCTCCGTTGGACCCAGCCGTGCTGCTCCAGATATTTTCTCAAATAGTTGGTATATAAATCCTTGCTAAACCCTGAAGTATCTGATCGTTGTCGTCTATGTGCAACTATCCATCAAACCCTACTAATCTAGAGCCGTCTGCATTATGGACAGATTCTGTTGGAGAGGTCGCCTTTCTTGGCCTGGAGACACAGTGAGAGTCGTTGAGAACGTTAATAACAACAATTTTAACAATTTCCTAATGCTACCACTTGTCGCTATTACCATAGCTACGCAATTGTCCTGAGGAGGCTGAGTTGCCCCCAATCACTACCAGACAAAGCAGAAAATTTGAAAAAATCTTTATCAATTTTTCGACCCGCCCAGGAATCGAACCCGGAACCTCCTTGGTGCAAGCCGAGTGTGATGTGCACTCTGCCATAGAGACGTCCTTGAGAAGCAATATGAACAGGTAGATAGATTATTTCAGCCTTTATTTTCGGATTGCCATCGTATAGATGTATGCAATAGGGGTCCAATTTGAACAATTGGTCCTCAAGATGGATGCGTCTACGCCGGCGCCGTAGGACTACTGGGAGTCGTCGTCTACATCGTCAACTTCAGACCAAAGGCAATCAACCTCACTCAGCAGCAACAGCAATCATCAATTTTTCTACATCGGAGCAGACAACCCCAGCCTTCTTGCTCCGTTATCAGGTTCAATTAGCCGTAGGACTACTGGGAGTCGTCGTCTACAACGTCAACTTCAGACCAAAGGCAATCAACCTCACTCAGCAGTAACAGCAATCATGAATTTTTCTACGTCGGAGCAGACAACCCCAGCCTTCTTGCTCCGTTATCAGGTTCAATTCCAGCCATAAGAAGTATCTCATGGCTGGAATTGAACCTAATCCAGGACCACCCATTGGTAACTTCTGGTACCGCTCAATATGTAAGTTACCCATCCACCACAACTCCACATCAGTCTAATGCAACCAAAGAGTGGTGCCATCTCAGAATATACACCATCTTCAGTCACATAGACCAGAGGTTCCTCAACTGGGGGGGGG
>CM022875.1:3159773-3185211 GCA_012654025.1 Pachypsylla venusta
TAGGGAAAATGCAAAAAGAAGAAGAAGAACAAAAAAATTCAACAAAGTTTTCACACTTTGATATTAATTTTAATATATCACATGATGAAGGCCTCGTCACAATGGCACGTGGCACGATATGCGACTCTTTCTTGTATGGCCTTTACTTATTTGGGATCATAAAAACTTGTTTCTAGCCATTTTTACCTACCATTTCGGTGCGGCCGTTACCTGTAATTCGTGAACGGTAGATCCTAGAGAGCTCTGGTTTTCTGTAATGAACTCGTCTTAACGAGATCTTTAAAACAAGGATATTTGGATATATTTGTGCATAAAACCTTGATGTTTCACCCAAATTAACACATTTTTGACCAAATATTTCAAAATGGGCGTGCCCATAAAACTTTATAGGTTTAGAATCTCTTACTCAGAGCACGTCAATGTAAAAATTATTTCGAAAACTGTAAGTCAAATTGAAAAAAAAAAAAATTAAAGCGTATAATATTTTATTTTTAATATAAAATTCAATACCACAATCAAAAATACTTTTTAAAAAAAATTGACCTCAAAACAATCTAGAAGCTACCTCGGAGGAAAATTTAAAGGTCACCATCAAATGTCCCCCCCCCCCTAATAAGGGTTTGTATCTAAAGTTTTCTTCCTATCTCTCACGGATTTCGAGAGATTTGACTATGTCCTTTAAAATGACTCACTCTATATAATCCTTTAAACTACATATATACCTGAGCTCAAATAAAGGCTACTTAACTGAATATTATCGTAGGACTTATGGTTTTGGTGTCCTTTGAGGCAAATACAGCCTGTATGGAAGATGATGGAATGACGAACGCTCCAGTGGGGTTGAACAAAAACTTATAACCAGCTTGTGATCTCGTGACACCTCTCTTTGACATGACTAAGGCTATGTTCAGATGATCGCGCGGTACTAGATCTACAAATTGTATTGACTTGTTCAGTTGATCGCGCGGGTTGAGGTGAAATAAAGTAGCCAAGTAGATATTTTGATGTCGAATTCCGCGCGTACGTTGTCATGTGAATGCTCCTTCCCGTCATTCCGTGCGGTACTATTTTTTCGGCCAAACCCCCGAATGACCAATAGATGTAATAGGGACGTTAAGAAAGAATGAAAGAAAGAAGCATGACAACTCTTTCCCTCTAGCCCTTTATGGGAAGAGCTAGAAATTAAAATAAGTAAATAATTAAAGGTAATAATATTTTTTAACTTTTATTTATTGAATGAAAAGTTAATCATCGAAATTGTATATTTACAGAAACAAAAAATATAATAATATATTTAATATACTCCCACTCAAAAAACACCACTCAATGTTTTCATAATTTTCATAAGAAATAGTTTTTCCTGATTTTTTATCAAAAATTATAATCAAGAAATGTTTTACAATAAAAATAAACGAATATTTGCCAGCGTCTATAGCACGTTGAATACACCAGTTCCCGTTAGATCACTGAAGTTAACCAACGTCCAGCGAGGTTTCACCAAGTCCACATAATTTCGTGCCCTCGTGTTGCTGACTATTTTTCCGGCCCAAAGCAGGCTGGGTAAGGTCAATGTGGGTAGCTGGTTTGTAAGTTTCCAACAAATCGAATGACCAATAGATGTTAAAAAGACGTTAAGCAAAAAAAAAAAAAAAAAAAAAAANTTAAAAAAAAAAAAAAAAATATCGAAATTTGTGTTCCAAATTAAAAAAAGAAAGAAAAATTGTGGCTATTTTTGTTTATATTTGACTAACGGGCTCGCACATACAGGGTTCATACAGTCACCATTATATTGTTGACAAGTTATTGAGTGAAGTCCAGTTTTAACTTCACTATTTTTCTTCAAACTTCTGTTTGTGCCACAATTACTCTCGAACACCATGTCCATTTTTGGTGTAACTTGGTATGGATATTTATTATCTCCATAGACTTTGCTGATTATTTTTTTCTGTGAGTGACCTTGAAAGTGACTGTTCTATTCATAGGCGGTTCTAGCCTAATTTTTTTTTTGGGGAGGGGGACAGCTTGATTATTTTCTGTGTCTGAACAACATAACTGTATAACCATAGTATATAACCCATATTTTTTCCATTTTATCTAGTGTAAGGCCCGAAAAATTCTGGGAGGTAGGGCTTTGCCCCCCTAAAACCGCCTCTGATACATCTTACATAACTCTTCCCGTATACTCACGGGTCACAATTAAAATAAGTGCGGTACACCAAGGGAGCCACAAATGCTCAATCAAGTGGATTACACCAGTTGTAGTATTGTGCATATCAAATAACATATTTATTCTGAATTTACTACAACAGTTAATAGATTTAATTTTAAATTAAAAATAAAAGTGTCTTGCAATAGCCACTGTACCATATTAGCTCACTATCGCTAAACTTCTGATTTTGTGTGTTTGAATTTTTTTCAAAACTTTTAAGTTGATTTATTTATAATTCAGGAAAAAAACTTGAAAAATTTCATTATGATAATTTTCTCACCGGGCCTCTTAGGAAATCCCTGGCCTGGGGGATGTATTTGATAGAAATGTACTTGTATTAAATACCTTTGTGCTTGTATTAGATACAAATGTACTTGTATTAGATACAAATGTACAAATATTATTGCCTTTAGGCGCTCACGGATATCAAAATACTTATTTATCTTATTGCATAACCAACATCTTTGCACATATGTAAGAAAAAACAAATACACATGTTCTTATGAGAGTCCGCAAATTACTCAATCTGCGGATCCTCATATGAACATATAAATATGTATTGTTTCTTCTTGCATATTGCAAATGTGTGCTATGAAATAAGATGTGTAATTGCGCGACAATCTCCGAGCACCATTAGATACGAAGGGTAGATAGTTGTGAACGTTAGTGAACTCCACATTTGACCCCCATATACATCCCGAAATGCACTTGTATATGTATATGTATGTATGTTTGTTTGTCACACGATACAAGCCACAATTTTCATCCAATTTTGACGAAATTTGGTATTCATATTTAGGACATGAAGGAAATTTGATGTGTACTTCTTGGGGGCCCTGGGCCCTCGGGGAGGGGGCAGGTGGCCCAAATATTTTTTAAAAATTATTTTTTAAAATTTGGTTAAGATATTTTTTTCTATTAATGACCACAACAGTAACGTGATCATTTTGATCCACTAGTTTTAACTTGACCTCATACTCGTCAAAGACCAAAACAATACTGTCCCATGATTTGCTCTTGCATTATAAAATCCGGAGCAACGCATATATTAGCAATTAACTTCAAAATTGAAAACATTGACAAACCGCCTTGTACTCGCACATCAGATGTTTGCTATCAAAGAAATGTCAACATACAAGAGATAACTATCAGTAAGAATGATGTTGGTCTGGATCCTTCATTAGGAACTGATTTATTGGTTGTTTGATTTGGTTTTCTAGTGGGTGATACAAAACTTGAAATTTGATTATTGGTTTTTGCATTTTCATTGTTTATTTTATTTTTGAATCTATCATATGGTTCCGTGTAGTCCTCTTCCACATGGTCAGTGTCCAGACTATCATCGTCTGTTATTTCCACATCTTCAGTAAGATTTTCTTCATATTTTGGAGTTTGATTTTTCCTTTTTGATGATCCTGGTATTTCTGAAATTAGAGGAATGATAATATCTTAGAATATGGCTCAGTGGTCACTGCAATCGTCTTGAACTCGGGAGACCCAGGTTCAAAAGAGACTACTTTCCATGCCCAAAAAGCCCAAAGAGGCTTAGGTGCAGAGGGCTTACATAGTCCTAAAGAGGAATATAGCTCACGAATATACGTATAGAATATAAATGGGATCACCTCCCATGGCTCAGTTGTTACTGCACTCAACTTGAACTGGGGAGACCGAGGTTCGAAAAAGGCCACTTTCCAAGCACAAAAAGCCCAAAGGGCTTACATAGCCCTAAAGAGGAATTTAGCTCACGAATATAGGAATAGAATATAAATGGGATTCTTTTTGTCCATTGTTCTAAAATCTCCGGTTTTACTAATTCTATTGTCCATTGTCCCTTACTCACTTCTGCATTCCATTTATTTTTCCATTCATCCATCAAAGTTCTCTTCAACTCCTCGCTCGGCATCTCTCGCTCCTCCTCATTCTGGGGAAACCGAGGTTCCAAAAAGGCCACTTTCCAAGCCAAAAAGCCCAAAGAGGCTTAGGTGCAGGGGGCTTACATAGCCCTAAAGATGAATTTAGCTCACGAATATACGAATAGAATATTCGTGACCTCCCATGGCTCAATGGTCACTGCACTTGTCTTGAACTGGAGAGACCCAAGTTCGAAACCTAAAAGGGGCAATAATTTGTCACTGTGGTTTGAATATTTCAGGACCCACTCAGCTTCGTGAGAACAATGAATAAGGGTAGATTATAATGGAGATAAAACAATTCTTGTTGTGTCATAAAATATTTATAAATTCAGATATTGTAGCGGTTTTCCTTTTAAAATAAATCGTTCATTTACAGTCTTTCTGGTCCAGTGGGTATCACACTGGACCAGGAGGCATTGATATCAATGGGGGGACCGAGTTCAATCCCCAGCGAGGTCGGAAAATTTTCGACTTAGTTCTTGTGATTTCGGGGTGCGCTCAGACTTGTAAGGACGATTGAGTAACTACTTTAATGTGAGTAAAGGACCAGAGTAAAAAGAATACTGAAGAGATTATTAGTGCACTGGCTTGTGGTTTTTTAATTAATAAAAGGCTTAGGATAAAAAAAAACTTTTGAAAAATGTGCAGGCGGACTTTGTAATGCTGTGATTTAGATAAGATATTTTACACATAAATTGCTCAAGTATGTTGAGAGGTTACCGAATAGGTTTAGATAGCCTGTTACTGAAGCTGTGATGGTATTCGTTCCAGGTTGTCCTGGTGTCTAAGCACCGGACATCATGAGGACGCCCATTTTGTCCACCGTCACTCGCTACGCCACACATTATCCACCGTGAGCGGCACTTATACTACATAAGACTTGACAGATTTTGATTAAATTTGGTAAATAGTTCAGAAATTTTCATTTTGATGTATATACTCTAAAGGCCCAAGGACTTTTTGTGCTTTGTAGGCTTAAAGGCTCAGTGTCCAAAATGTTGGACAGTTATTTCGTAGGTCTAGAAGCCCAGAGTGGTTTGTAAGCTTAAACGCCCGAGTTCAAAATTTTGGACTTTTTGAGTTGTTGCAATAATGTTGTGCAATAATTCAAAATTGGGAGCATTTTTTAACCCTCTGAAAATCTTAGTAATGATTGAAAAATGGACAAATGGATTGAATGTTCATGGTCCAAAACAACTCTACTTCAAAGATATCCCATTTATTTCTTTGGGATTTTAGACCTACAAAATGAATGCCCAAAATTTTGGACACTGGGTCTGTATGACTACAAGGTCCAAATTTACGCTGCGCTTTTAGGTCCACAAAATGAATGTCCAAAATTTTGGACAATGGGTCTGTATGACTACAAGGTCCAAATTTACGCTGCGCTTTTAGGTCCACAAAATGAATGTCCAAAATTTTGGACAATGGGCCTTTAGAGGCCATCATAAAAAAATTTAAACTTCCTCTATTTGATTTTGGAAATAATACATTGACCTTGCTTCGCCCTATATATATACAAGCACTTTGACAGTCACCCTGTAGCGATGCTTCTTAAGTTTAACCACATTTTCAGTGGTCGTCTATATACATAATAGTAAAAATAAATAAAATGAAAGTACCTTAAATAATATTCAACAAACTAAGAAAACGACTTTTGAATGGCAAACACTACAGAAACCAGAGCCATTAACATCTATTGGTCATTCGGGACGGGGGGGTTTTACATTCAATTCGCTGGAAAATTGCAAACCAGCGACCTCACCCAGACTGGGTTGGCCGAAAAAATAGTCATCATCATGAGGGCGCGAACCCGCGTGGACAGTCACATGTCACAACCCCACTGGACGTTGCTTAATTTCAGTAATCCAACGGGAACTAGTGTCTTCAACGTGCCATAGACGATGGCTTATTGTTATGTTAGATTACCAATATTAGTCCGATTTTGAAGAAAATTTAAACCCGTGAGGAAGATTGAGTAGCTACTTTAATGTGAGTAAAGGGCCAGAGTAAAAAGAATACTGAAGAGATTATTAGTGCACTGGCTTGTGGTTTTTTAATTAATAAAAGGCTTAGGATAAAAAAAAAAATTTGAAAAATGTACAGGCGGATCTTTGTAATGCTGTGATTGTGATAAGATATTTTACACATAAATTGCTCAAGTATGTTGAGAGGTTACCGAATAGGTTTAGATGGCCTGTGACTGAAGCTGTGATGGTATTCGTTCCAGGTTGTCCTGGTGTCTAAGCACCTGACATCATGAGGACGCCCAATTTGTCCACCGCCACTCGTTACACCACACATTATCCACCGTGAACGGCACTTGTACTACTTAGATTTGACCGATTTTGATTAAATTTGGTAAATAGTTCAGAAATTTTCATTTTGATGTATATCTTCTAAAGGCCCAAGGACTTTTTGTGTTTTGTAGGCTGAAAGGCCCAATGTCCAAAATGTTGGACAATTATTTCGTAGGTCTAGAAGCTCAGAGTGGTTTGTAAGCTTAAACGCCCGAGTTCAAAATTTTGGACTTTTTGAGTTGTTGCAATAATGTTGTGCAATAATTCAAAATCGGGAGCATTTTTTAACCCTCTGAAAATCTTAGTAATTATTGAAAAATGGACAAATGGATTGAATGTTCATGGTCCAAAACAACTCTACTTCAAAGATATCCCGTTTATTTCTTTGGGATTTTAGGCCTATAAAATGAATGTCCAAAATTTTGGACACTGGGTCTGTATGACTACAAGGTCCAAATTTACGCTGCGCTTTTAGGTCCACAAAATGAATGTCCAAAATTTTGGACAATGGGCCTTTAGAGGCCATCATAAAAAAAGATTCACCCTTTATATATACAACCACTTTGACAGTCACCCTGTAGCGATGCTTCTTAAGTTTAACCACATTTTCAGTGGTCGTATATATACATAATAGTAAAAATAAATAAAATGAAAGTACCTTAAATAATATTCAACAAACTAAGAAAACGACTTTTGAATGGCAAACTTGCGGTTACACTACAGAAGCCAGAGCCATTAACTTTCCCGGCCTCAAACACAAGTTTGTGTCTTGGTTTTATATTAAAACAAAATTTCACAACATGCATCCTCGAACATTAATTTATAAACTTCAAAATAAAAAAGGAGGCAAATAAAACAACGGTGTCTAGTAAATTTTCGGGCACTTTTAATGGCCTTTCATATTAGTGGCAGAGACATTAACTTCCCAGGTAATATAAACAATTTATGAGGAATTAATTGTTTTTAGAAAGGGTAGTAGGTATACCGAAAACACAGAAATGTCTCTGGATTTATGTTCTTTTTTAAATGAAATAAATATTATGTGACGTTTTTCGAGAAGTGTTGGGTATATTTTGGTATGGGAAGCTGGTTTTCCTATGGAAAAGGTTGTTCCCCGTCTATGCGTTTCGGAGTTACTATAAACTCCTTTTTAAGATAGACCCCAACCTGAGAGAAAAAACTGTAATAGAAATGAGAACAACAAGATGTTAATGTTGAAAATTACCAATGATTAAAATTTACGAAGTTGGTATTTATTGGAATTCAGGACTTCGAAATTTATTTAGGTGTTGATCGTCGGATGTCAGAATTAGAATTAATTTTAATAGAAGCTCGATCTGAAGTTCTTCCTTCAGATCGACCGTTAGGATCATTCCCGATTTTCTATTGGCTAATGATATTGAGTTCAGCAAATAGCAATTTCGTATTCATTCTAAACAATCGATATTGTTTAACTTGAATATTTTAACAGTTCGGTTGATGAACTGTACGACGAATTCTTTGAACTGCTTATTGTTTAATTTTTGATATAATTATGATGCAACTAATACCACACAGAATATTTCTAGAAGTTATTATTCGATCAATATACTGTGTGTATTTTACATCCAACATTTTTCCGCCCTTTGAAAAGTCGCGTCCTCGCGCTTTAAATACGACAACATTTCCAACATTAAAAGAAAAAAGAAAAAAATANAAAAAAAAAACAACAACGAAAAACGAATAATAAGTAAAATTTGAAACAAAAGTAATGCTTTTTGGAATAAGACTAAAAACATATTAAAAAAACTAGTTAAATTGGCTTAGTAGGTAAATACAGATCGATAATATCAAATTGTATTTTCAGATTTTTTTTTCCTTTTTTTTCGATCGAAACTCAATAATAGTAATAAAAAAACATAATGCACGTTGTGTATAAAAAGAATACATGCATTATCTACTTTGGGCTTGGCCAACCTTTTTCAGACACGGATCGACTTTCGCTTTCATATTCTTGTTTCGATCAACCATCTAAATCTAAACTTTCGTAGCCGTAAAAACGTTTTTAAGGGCTCTGCCTCGAAAAATCTAATAAATGAGAGAAAAAATAGGTGCGTGTACTTGTGTACGCGCGTGAGAAGTTATACTTCTTTTTAAAACATAAATTTAATAATATTTCAAAAAACATACTACCCCATCAGAGAGAGTGAAATCAGAACCCTAGCAACTATAAAACAGAGGTCTTGCCACTGAGCCACAATTTTCTATAGAAATAGAACGAGAAAATCAAATATTTAGTTGGAGGGGTCTGTGTTAATTTTGTGTTACACTGATGCGGTGTTAATTTCGTGTTACAGATGAGCGTGCAAATTAAAATTTCACTCTCATCATTTTTTCATAACGCACCTAAAGAAGTATAACTTAAAAAAATCGGGCCATTAAAGTAGTGAGATCCAAATAAAATATGGACAAGTCCGCTTACTATCAGAATCGGTTGTCAATTCAATCGGTTGTTAATGTTTGATGTTTTTATACCTCTCGCACGCTTCATATTGCGCTCTTGCAAGACTTTTGCCTAAATTTTCATAATCAATTTTCAACGTATACTCGTAATTAACCTCGCTAAGATTTTCGCCATTTCAATTTTCAAAGTTTTTAAGGATAACAAAAATTGATATCGATAAATGGATGGGAATGGACCCTAAAATTATCAAAATGACGAACAGCTTTCGAGTTACGGTTGATTGTTAGATTTTGTACGAAACTAATAGAATAATATTAGCACGGGAACAACAAGAACAAAAACTAATTAATTTTCTTGAAAAAAACTACAACAGCAAGTAAAAAATATTGTTAAATAAAATTGAGAAAAGTTTTCAAGCATATTTCCATGGAAATTTTATGAATTTATAAGAAAGTTGGCATCTTCTATGCAATGATTATTAGAAAATGAATTATAATTTGATTTGATTTTCTTGTGAGGTTCTATGAACTAAAGACGCCCTGTCTTTAGTTCATAGATTAATTTTTAAGTTCTGTTCAAATTCAAACGCAATATTGGTTGCAATTACATGAACATAATATTGTTTACAATCTTTAAAACCAACCCCTGTAGCTCAGTCGTCCAGGCGTCAGACTGGTAATCCAGGGGTTGCGAGCTCGAAACCCAGTCGGAGCATGGTATGTTATACTCTATATATGAGATTTTGACTACATAATAATATGACTTGGGCTTACTGTTGTCAGAACAACACCCCCAAGGGACGCGATATGACTTACCATACAGTCTTATGCTACTCTCCACTTCACCCAAAGAATTTTTTGCTATACAATTTGTAGGCAGTCAGAGATAGAACAGACTAAATATATGTTAATGACGCGATATGACTTACCATACAGTCTTATGCTACTCTCTACTTCACCGAAATAATTTTTTGCTATACAATTTGTAGGCAGTCAGAGATAGAACAGACTAAAAATATGTTACTGACGCGATATGACTTACCATACAGTCTTATGCTACTCTCCACTTCACCCAAAGAATTTTTTGCTATACATTTATAAGAACCCAAATCAAATTTGGCAATGTTCTTTATTGTTAATCTCATTTTGAAATCAAAGTTCGATCTTGAAATGGTACCAACTTCGTATTTTTCACTCGAAATCACCATTTCACCTGAAATCAGACAAAAGAAAAAAAATATCATCGGTTGAATTTGAGGGGGTGGTCCTATAAAAACAACGTAACGTCTTTTTAACATCTTAAATGTCATTCGACACGGGGATTTACCATCCATTCGATGGAAACTTAAAAACAGCTATCCACATTGACCTAACCAGCCTGATTTAGTGAGCGAATAGCCATCAGCATTCGAATACACATTATTTGAGCAATCTTACTTAATCTATTGAAGCATACCTTGAACTCTTTTTTTTTTTTTATTTTTTTTTTTATTTTTTACTTTCTCTTCCATAGAAGATAAAGTATTGTATTCGTGCAGAAATTTTAGNGAACAACATCTGCATTCGGTGGTAGTCTGATGGAATGATTAAGGAAGAGAAAGTCTAGTACGGTTTTCCGTACCATTTATTTTTTTTTGGTAAGGCGATTTAATTGATAGCAGAAGCTATGTCATTCGCACCGATCGCTAAAAGGATTACATGTTAAATCTTATGATATAAGTTTAGGACTTTGAGGTATTTTAGCAATGAGACTACGCCCTGCTCATCATCGGCCAAGCACAATTTGGCCGGGAGAGAACGTCTATGGTGGATGTGAAGAGGGCAGACGAGGACGTGGCTCACAGTAAGGCGCTCACCACAACGACACACAGGTGTAGGGGACTTGTCGAAAAGATGACTGTGAGTCAGCCTGGTGTGGCCAATCCTCATCCCGGTCAACACAACTTCCTCGGTACGAGTATCTCTGTAGCTAGAAGCCCAATTGTTTATAATAGGTTTGACACTTTTGAGTTTATTTGGACCAACGCGATCCCAAGAAAACTGCCACGTTTTAATAATAATTTTTTGGATAACCGAACGAAAATCAACGGGTGAAACAAATTAAAAGGTGTCGCTGAGAGCGGGGATTTAGCAGCGGCGTCGACATTTTCGTTCCCTCCGATGCCACAATGGGAGGGACACCAAAGGAAAACAATGTCTTTTGAACAGTTTTGTAAATCAAACCAAGCTGAGAAAATCTTAGAAATTATTGGATCATTGCAATTAACGGTAGAAATAGCGTTAAGGACTCTTAAGGAGTCAGAAACAATCAGTGATTTAGAAAAAGGGGACTCTTTTAGATTGACTAGACATAAAGCTCAGTAGAAAAGACTGAATTTGATTGTGAAAGAGAGAATGTTTCCATCAATGCTGTAAGCACACTCAGTATATTGAGGTGACTTGGATCCATCGCTAAAGCATACATGTCGATCTGAGTACTTTAAATTTAATAATTCAAGGAACTTTTGCTGATATACTGTACTCGAAAGGTTTTCTTTTTTATCAATGTGGAGACTCGAGTCGATTAGGGGTAACTCTGTAGCCCAAGGAGGAACACATTTGAAGTAAATACCTCTTGACCTCTAATATTATGATTCTAATGTAATTTCAAAGAAATCCAATAGACAGCGACACTTTCCCTTTTATTTTGTTTTCTCCTTCTATAAGATACGAGAACATTGTAGAAAAATGTAGTAAGATCTTTTATTCGGGAACGTTCGAGAAACTTGTTATAATCTACCTATATAAGGGAATTCGTGTGGAGATTTGAGTCGGTTTTAAAAGTGAAGTCAGTTTTTATAATTAGCCAACGATCATACCACGTTGAATACACTAGTTTCCGTCAGATCACTGAAGTTGAGCAACGTCGGACGTGGTCAGTACTTGGATGGGTGACCGCTTAGGAACACCACGTATCGTTGGCTCATTTCTCCGGCCCAACCCAGGCTGGGTGAGGTCAATGTGGGTATCTGGTGTGCAAGTTTCCAGCGAATGGAGGGTAAAACCCCCGTCTTGAATGACCAATAGATGTTAAAAAGACGTTAAGCCAAAAAAAAAAGTTTTAAAATTCGTTCAGTGAGTTAATTTCGAGTGATTAAATTGTCAATTTTTAGTGTGTGAATTAAGTAGTTTCCTCGCGTGTTTTGTATACGGTATTTTGAAAGTTAATAAATATAGTGTACGCATTTTTGTTAATCTTTTTATTGTAATTACTTTAATAAATTTTTTTAAGTTTCTTTTCTATTATTTTTTAGTTAGTTAATGTGTTTTTAATTAACGACTACTTAATCCTCGAACCCTAAGTCTACAACACTATTTTATGAGTATGTATGTATTGTATATAGTTAGCTAACAGAAAAGATTTTCTTTCAAGGAAACTGTTATGTTAATAATATTAGGAAAATGCATTGTAATTTAGTTTCTTTTAGATTCTAACGTTGTTTTAAACTGCAGTAAGCGCCATACATAGCTCACATTGGGGGAAAGATAAAAGAAACACGAGAACATTGATATAAAACACTTGGAAATTTAAATGTATCTTAACTTGACATGCGTTTACTATCAGGTACAGCACAAAGTTTAACCTCTTCATGTTCAATTCATTCGTCAGCCAGGAAATTATAAAAGTGAATGACAATATTATGGAAGAGGTAGACAAAAAAGAAAATGGGTGCGTGTACTTATGTACGCGCGTAAGAAGTTATACTTCTTTTTAAAAATAAATTTAATAATATTTCAAAAAAACATACTACCCCACCCCCGGGAGTGAACTCAGAATCTACCAACTATGAAACAGAGGCCTTGCCACTGAGCCACGATGTTCTATGGATATAGAATGAGAAAATACAATATTTAAATTTAACTCTCATCATTTTTTCATAACTAACTCCATCTTCATCATTTTTTCATAACTAACTTCATCTG
The DNA here is from genome assembly GCA_012654025.1 of Pachypsylla venusta. NCBI lineage: Eukaryota > Metazoa > Arthropoda > Insecta > Hemiptera > Aphalaridae > Pachypsylla > Pachypsylla venusta. The sequence continues at coordinate 3,172,601 of CM022875.1, forward strand.
TGTTACACTGATGCGGTAATAATTTTGTGTTACACTGAAGCGGTGATAATTTTTTGTTACGGGTGCGCGCGCATTTTAAAATTTCACTCTCATTATTTTTATTTTATAAATTGTATTAAAAAAAAATGGAGGGAAACATCGAAAATGGGAATTGTTCAATCATTAGCGACATTGTCGAATTTGATTGTATCCGACAGCAGCTCCAAATAAGTTGTTGTCTACTGCTAAATTTTTTAACTGTCATAAAACTCTATTCTTGGAGGCTAATAATTGGCATAGTTTTGGGACCCCCAGAACCATGTCAATCAATGCAAAGGAAATGTCAGTAACACAAGAAAATGAGTTACAAAATATAATGATAAAAGGAATTTATTTGTTTTAAAGCTAATGCTTTGTCACAATGCACTTCCCCATGTTATTACTAAATGTATTATCTTCGCTTGGATTCGAATCAACAGCCTCGTGGTTACGAATCCGTCATTCTTACCAACTGAGCTACTGACGATTGAGTTACAAAATATAATGATACTAGCTGTTTTGTCCGTGGTTCGCTACGGTCTATAGCTTGGCGTCTTAGAGGCATGGCAGTTCCCGTGCTAATTGCTATATCTCTCGCTGCAATGTATTCCTTACGGGGATTGTTTACTTTTTGCGATTTCTACCCTTTAAAATTAAAATTTTGCAAAATCCTTTGCAAATTTCTTAGTGCACACTTACATGGTGCAGCGAAGGTCCCTGTCAAATTTCAAATCTGTAGCATTAATAGTTTCAGCTCTACGTTAATCAGTCACTCAGGACATTGTCTTTTGTACTCGTATATATAGATTACAGAGTTGCTCTTAGTGTTATTTTACACCATCAATTCAGATAGACTCGGCTCGTATGGATGTCACCCTCAAGTAACTTCGCACAAACTCAAGTATGATTTATTTTTCCTCGTGGAAAGTTAGTAAGTCATAATTGGATTGGAGGAAATTACGCCTTCGCATGATAATGAGATACAGAAAGACATTCAAATCTGATGGGTAATCTTTGGAAGAATTTCATAATTGGATTGGAGGAAATTACGCCTTCACATGATAATGAGATACAGAAAGACACTGATGGGTAATCTTTGGAAGAAACAACCAACGGAAAGTATTTGATCGATGTGTTCTGCCGGTAATTATGTTCATACGGATGTGAAACATGGAGTCTAACAAAAAGAAGCATTAAAAAATAGAAACAAAACAAAGAAGTATGGAAAGAAGTAATTTGGGAATAACAAAAATGGACAAGAAAAGAATATCATGGATAAGGAATCAAACACAAGAAATAGATATAGCAAAAATAATTAAAAGAATGAAAAAACACTTTGCGGTAAAATGTTCCCGCCAAGTCATTAGTCACAAAAAACACTGAAACCAAATCGGTCAATTGTATATCTTTTTTCTCCTCCCTTTTTAAACCTCCCCTGTTTACATTAATTTCACTTGGCGGTGTGTCTTCTTAACAACTCTAACTCATGCAGTGGGCACACTGTCAAAAGGTGTGAAAAGGAGTTTCTGAAGTGCGAAAAGATGGGGAAAAAGGGCGTAAAAAGGGGTTTGCGAGATTTGTGAGATTTTTAAAACTGGTGAAATTAATGTAAAAAGGGAAGGTTTGAAAAGGGAGAAAAAAGATATACAATTAAGGTTTGAAAAGGGAGAAAAAAGATATACTGTTTTGATTTCAATGCTTTTTGTGACTAATGACTTGGCTGGAACATTTTACCGCGAAGTGTTTTTTTGGGGGAGATTTGAAGAACCGACGAAATATGAAGAACAGATATATTACAATGGTACTTTAGAAATGAGAAAAGATCAACACAAGAGCCAGATAAGGGAGATGTGATAAAATAAATGGGAGGAATCAGATGACACACAGTGGCACAGGAAGAACAATCTGAAGAGAGGGGACCCTTATTCAGCAATGGACTATGCGTGCTTGTCAATGATGATGAAACAAATGGAATTGGACTTTCACCAGCTTACAATGACTCACACAAGGGGGGGGGGTCTGGGTCCCGACCCTCCCGAATAAAAAAAATCAAGTTTTTATGCGCCATACTGTGATCGAACCCAATAATACCTTTCGCACAATTAGCGGGTATATTAGGTAAAAATAGCTTCCTCACCGTTTCACCTCTGCAGAACAAATTAATTAAAACAATTTAGTGGAATACATAGGTTGATATTTGTTGGAGGGTTTTAACTCCCCCCCCCCCACCCGGCTCATGTTTTCAACTCACCAAACGGGCGAATTTAGAAATGACTGTATTAAAGAAAGACAAACATACCCCAAATCCCGAAAATTTCACCTCCCCCCCCCCCCNCCCGCGAAATTCAATTCTTACCCCACGAAAAAGAATGAAAAATCGATATGAGTTCCCCCCCGAATGAAAATCCCGGGTGCGGCACTAGCTGCTTACAATACTGCCAAATAATATGAAAGCTCCTTTTATCTTACAAGTAACAGAGGAAGCATGACGAAGTTAGCATAACATTTACTTGTAATAGAAAACTTTTACTTAAAGGCTTTAGTCAAAGGCTTTATTTTAACACCCTGAATTTATCTTTTATTTATACTTTTTCATTTACGTAGATAAAGAAAGAAAAACATTGTGTCAAATATTTGTCACTGACTACTTTATTTGAACAAAATTGTTTTCGTTCGTACTTGAAAATATTCAAGTTCGTTGTTGATGTAGAATGAGTAATGTAAATAATTTATGCTATCAGACTTCAATGAATGTTGTAACCTTTGCCAAATAAATTATTGGTTCAAGTGAAAATATCAATATTCAGGACATTCGGGTAGTTTCGATATCGAGAGGTTTTCCACTTTAGGCTCACAATTTTCATTTTCGTCAGTAAAATCATAGATTGTAACCTTTGCCAAATAAATTATTGGTTCAAGTGAAAACATCAATATTCAGGACATACGGGTAGTTTCGATGTCGAGAGGTTTTCCACTTTAGGCCCATTATTTTCATTTTCGTCAGTAAAATCATAGATTGTAACCTTTGCCAAATAAATTATTGGTTCAAGTGAAAACAATATTCGGGTAGTTATCATGTCGAGAGGTTTTCCACTTTAGGCACAACATTTTCATTTTTGTCAGTAAAATCATAGATTACTATTAGGACTAAAACGGCCATTGCCTCTAAGTCGTCAAGCGATATATTTAATAAACATAGCAAATTTCATATCCCTAATATGTAAATGTATATTTCTCGGTGTTATTATGTCACATTTTGTGGGCATCATAACATTACAAGGACAAACGGATTTTTTTTATTCGATTTTTGGATTCTACGTAGGTATCTTGAAACGTATAATATCAAATTTTGAGGGGGGGTATTTGTTTTGTGACGATTGCAAAGGTTCATTATTGAAAATAATAAACCAAAATCCGTTGTAGGTGTGTGTGTGTGTGTGTGTCCTTTATGCATTCCGAAACTTCTTATCCAATTGCAATGAAATTTGGCACAGTTGATGGGTGCATTCCTGGGAAAGTTTTTGTCTAGGTCACATCCCTCTAATGTTAAGCTACACCGTAGAGCAAACAATGGATGGGTGACACCAAAAAAGTTCACGTTTTTTCAACCTAAATGACATTTCTTCTCGAAATTTATTGATAAGACCTACAAACTCAAAGCGAAAAAGTTTTAGGTGACATCTTAATCCTTCATTTTCATTGATACTTTTCAATTTCTTCCACTTTTTATGAATTAAATTGAAAATATTTCACGAGTTCTTTGCACAATTACAGTTTTGAAAACTGATGTTCAAACCAGATTTGTTTGGTCTGCCAACATTGTTCGGAATAAAAAAAACTCTGCTAATGTGTTTATTATTTTACTGGCTAACAATACCCCCCCCCCCTCAAAAAAATCTGGAGCGTAATTAAACCCTAAATTTGACATAAATAAGGATTTTTTATTTGATTTTTAGATTCTATGTACCTTGAAAAGTAAAATATCAAATTATGAGGGGGGGGGGATTTTTTTTCGTGACGATTGAAAATAAAAAACCCAAAATTCTCATGAAATCCAATTCACGTTTTTCCACTAGTACTGTTACACCTTGTATGCAAGTGAATCATTATTTATTAGAGGTAAAAAAAAGAAAGACAATTGCTATTAAGGGAGACTTTTCTACTTAAGTAAATGGGCCTTTTTAATAAATAATCTCTTACTGCTCAAAGATATATTCCTTTGATATATATAAAAAATGCCAAGCCTAACAAAATGATTAATGGTCATGTTTAGAAAATTATTTTAATATTTTTTACAAAGTCATTAATATTGAAGAATTAGCTCGAACAAAAGTTGTTCGCCATTATATCTAAGTTAAGTGTATAAAAATTTATTTATTCCTGCTTGGACTCACTCTCTTTTGAAACTTTTAAAAGTTTCGTGAACCTATTCGAAGTTAATAATTAATAATAAAAATTAGTCAGGGGGGGGGGATATGGGTGAATAAAACAAAGCTCCCACACCGCGCCTGTCTGTCTGTCTGTTCACAATAAACTCAAAAGCTAAAATATCTCAGAATCTAATCTATAATAATAAGCAAACCTCTATTATATGTAGACCAGAGGTTCCCAAACTCGGGGGCGAGAAGGCAAGCCAAGGGGGGCGCGAGACCAGTTGAATTATTATCATTTAATTGAAATATATGAAAACAATTTTTTTACAAGGGTGTAAAAAAATTGAACATGATGTTTAGAAAATTTGAATGAGATAGCATTCAGCAAGACATTAGCGTTTTGATTGAGATAGTATTCAGCAACACAGCCGTTTAAATGAGGTAGCATTCAGCAACACATTAGAGTTTTGAATGAGATAGCATTCAGCTACACATTAGCGTTTTGAATGAGATGGCATTCAGCAACACATTAGTGTTTTGAATGAGATAGCATTCAGCAACACCCATACCCATTCATAATTTATAATGTAAAGGGGAGGGGGTGTGGGAGGCTTTCATTTCAAAGTTTGAAACTAAAAGTTTGGGAACCCCTGATGTAGACCCTCTATTCGCCTCAATCTCCCAAAGATTGACTCTGTCCCACATGTAATAAATATGTCATTAGCATCTTTAACTAAAGGTCATTCTAGACGGGAGTTTTATACTCAATTCGCTGAAAACTTATAAACCAGCTATGATTTGTAAAGAGTTTGTATTTTTCCTAACGTACCATTAAAGCTAGATCAGAGGATTTGTATTTTTCCTAATGTGCCATTGAAGCTAGCTCAGAGGAGTTTGTATTTTTCCTAACGTGCCATTGAAGCTAGCTCAGAGGAGTTTGTATTTTTCCTAACGTATCATTAAAGCTAGATCAGAGGATTTGTATTTTTCCTAACGTGCCATTGAAGCTAGCTCAGAGGAGTTTGTATTTTTCCTAACGTACCATTAAAGCTAGATCAGAGGATTTGTATTTTTCCTAACGTGCCATTGAAGCAAGCTCAGAGGAGTTTGTATTTTTCCTAACGTAACATTGAATCTAGCTCAGGAGGGTATTACTTGTTGGTACAAAATTTCGCTTCGTACAAAATGATAAATTTCAGGTTCATTTTCCTTTCCATTAAGAACCTTTGTGCAAGTCTGCAGGACAGTAAAAATAATAAAAAAGACACCATAGCTCGCTCTACTCGGGTGTGCATATAAAAAAAAAGTAAATAAAAGTAAAGACGGATTTTCTGTTTTATGGTTTGTTTTGTTGTTGTTTTTTTCTCCCTACTATCTCATCAAAAAAGTTTAGTCCGGACTTTAATATGGATTTTCATCATACGGGGTCAACCAATGGATGCTATTATTCAACCTTTCTCCGATGTAATAGAGGATGGTCCATTCTTTAATAGAGGAAGTGTACCAAAAGTGGACCCCTCCCCTAAAGTGGACCCCTAGCCTATTTCTCACATAACGTAACTTGAGAGAAGGAGCGGGAGGGGAAATNACAATATCGATTCGGATTAATTAAAGTTGGCAAGCTTTCGATAGTACTCAGACTATCATCGTCAGGCCGATGTTGACTCTACGATGTCCACAGTAGAAGTCTGGACATCGTAGAGTCAACATCGGACTCACGATGATAGTCTGAGTACTATCGAAAGCTTGCCAACTTTAATTAATCCGAATCGATATTGTCTAATTTTTTAATTTATTTTGATTATTGTAATTTTGAAAAGTTTTCAAGGATAGTATATTCGGATTTTCTGTGGTAAGTGTTTATAAGTAGAATATATACGTGTTAAAGCACATTGTTTTACTTCAATTTCTGATATTATTTTCTCTAAGCTGTTTAATTTAAAATGTCAGTGAAAAAAATTGTTTCGTCCACCAAAATTCCTAATGTTCCGAATGTGGACCCCTGATTTTTTTTTTTATATATATTTAAGGAAGTGTAATCAAGAATACATTTGAAATAAGGTCCCACTTTCTTATTGCCCAAATATTTCAGCACTCAATTAAAGAACGTAGGGGTCCAATTTAGGGAACTTAGGGGTCCAGATTAGGAGTCAAATGGGGGTCCACTTTTAGACTTTTTTAAAAACCTTAATTTTGACCAATTTCACAAAAACATAAATATATTTCATTTTTATTCCTTTCATTGCATATATGTTTATACTAAAATCATTAAAAACATTATTATTCTTTACTTTTTCATGAAAAATAAAGTATTTGTGTTTTCTTTCAAAGATTTATTAGGAGAATTCAAAATGGGGGTCCACTTTTGGTACACTTCCTCTATGGATTTTCATGATACGGGGTCAACCAATAGCTGCTATTATTCAAACTTTCTCCAATGTAATACAGGATGGACCATTCTTTAATATGGATTTTCATCATACGGGGTGAACCAATAGCTGCTATTATTCAACCTTTCTCCAATGTAATACAGGATGGTCCATTCTTTAATATGGATTTTCATCATACGGGGTCAACCAATGGGTGCTATTATTCAAGCTTTCTCCAATGTAATACAGGATGGTCCATTCTTTAATATGGATTTTCATCATACGGGGTCAGTTATTATTCAACCTTTCTCCAATGTAATACAGGATGGTCCATTCTTTAATATGGATTTTCATCATACGGGGTCAACCAATGGATGCTATTATTCAAGCTTTCTCCAATGTAATACAGGATGGTCCATTCTTTAATATGGATTTTCATCATACGGGGTCAACAAATATTTGCTATTATTCAACCTTCCTCCGATGTAATACAGGATGGTCCATTCTTTAATATGGATTTTCATCATACGGGGTCAACTAATGGATGCTATTATTCAACCTTTCTCCGATGTAATACAGGATGGTCCATTACTTGCAACGCATTCTAAATATTATCGTAACGTCAATATTAATTTTTCAAATAGCCAGCGTCTATTGAACATTGAATACACCAGTTCTCGATAGATCACTGAAGTTAAGCAACGTCCAGCGAGGTTGTTCCATGTGGGTTCGCGCCCTCGTGATACTGGCTATTTTTCCGGCCCAACCCAGGCTGGGTGCGGTCAATGTAGGTAGCTGGTTAGCAAGTTTCCAGCGAATGGAGGGTAAAACCCCCGTCTTGAATGACCAATAGATGTTAAGGAGACGTTAACCCAAATTAAAAAAAAGGTCCCGTCATTCTGAATCGAATGGTAACAATCAAAAATAAAATAAAAATATTTTATGAACTACAAAAGTTATGTGGGAAAATGCACAAATATATCAGAACTTGGTCGATCTTTACAATAACATCCCACACTCTGATACCCTCACTTCTACTCTGAACATCGTAGAGTCAACATTTTGTTTTTCCAAATTTCAAATCATGAATCGGATTTTGCTCTATAGGTAACGATTTTTAATTTTTAAAATTGTATTTTTCATTGTTATTATTCGATGCAGAATGACGAAAGCTTTCGAAAAAGTTTCATGATTTTGGACCATTCTTTAATATGGATTTTTCGAAAAAGTTTCATGATTTTGGACCATTCTTTAATATGGACCCAAATTAAAAAAAAGGTCCCGTCATTCTGAATCGAATGGTAACAATCAAAAATAAAATAAAAATATTTTATGAACTACAAAAGTTATGTGGGAAAATGCACAAATATATCAGGACTTGGTCGATCTTTACAATAACATCCCACACTCTTTTTTCATTGTTATTATTCGATGCAGAATGACGAAAGCTTTCGAAAAAGTTTCATGATTTTCCTATAATCCCTATATGACAAGACTCCCTTTACATGAAAAAAAAAAAACAAAAAAAAAAATCTTTAGATGGGGGGCCACCCGAAATAAAAGCCTGCATACATATTTCGAGTGGAAAAATTATCGAACCTGAAGGATAAATTGAAAATAAATAGATACCCGATTGAAAGTAGAATATGATTATGTAAAAAAAAAGAGGTCAATCGATTTAATAAACGAAAGTTGACCTTGAAGGGCAACCTTGACAGGTCTATAAACCACAATATGTACCCCTTGATATTGGAACATTTTGGTCAGAATATATTTTTTGTATTCCTAAGAATTTCGGAGATACATACATACTTGTTCAAATCACTGGTTGTCGTCCATACATACTTTAACGCAAGAGAATCGCAAAATTGGGCCCATATTGGACACTGGTTACATTCTGTAGAATGGGACTAATATGAAGAAAAAATACGTAATGTATGTTGCGATTAAAATTTCATTTACGTTCAAATTGAATATTCTTTGTAAAAGAAAATCTCAAGCTAAATATGAAACATTTTGACTGTTAGAACCCGAATTATTAACAGAACATGGAGCTCGTGGGCAACCATTTTCTTTAGTCAAAAGAACAACAAAAACCAATCTTATATATATATATATATATAGACTCGTAAGTATTATTAAATAAAGTACATTTGAAAATTCATTTAAAAAAATTAAATAAAAATAATTTAAAAGAGAAAAAAAATATATCAAAAGAACTTAAAATGAAAAGAAGAAAAAGAGATAAGAAAGAAAGAAAGAAAGAGAGAGAGAGAGAGAGAGAGAGAGAGAGGATGAGAAGAAGAAGAAAAAAGAAGAAGAGAAAACAATAATTGTAATTAAAATAATACATTAGGAAATCCGAAGAAAGAAACGCAAAATAGAGAGTGAAAAATTGTTTGAACTTTCCTTCTTTTGTGAAAATAAAGAAAAGAAATACATATATACAAAAAGAATGGATAAAAATTAAAGAAAAAAACCAGAAACCCCTTTGGGTAAACGTTATTGTTAAAAAAAAAGGAAAAAGAAACAAAAAGGAAAAAAAATGAAGCCCGATATTGAGCTTTCAAAAAATATTACCTTTAGCCAAATGGGAAGAAACCTCTGAACTATTTATTGGTTCAGTTCATTAGAAGAAGAGTACCTGAGGATATGTTTCTGTGTATTCTCTTTAACTCCAAAGCAGGTTTCAGTAAACTTATAGCTAACAGACAGTGTCTACTTCACTGGATCCATTAAAGGCTAAGCTATTGATGTATCTTCTTAATTTATAATAAAATATTTAAAAGGAATCGTAAATAACTAATAAATTATTTATAAAGACAATATCGATTCAAAAAAATTAATTGATGGCGAGATTTCAATAGTATTCAGACTATCATCGTCAGGCCGATGTTGACTCTACGGTGTTCAGAGTAGAAGTGAGGGTATCAGAGTATGAGATGTTATAACTTGTGAAGATCGAGCAAGTTTTGAGAGCAAGTTCAAAACTTGCTCGATCTACAGAAGTATTAACATCTCATACTCTGATACCCTCAGTTCTACTCTGAACACCTAGAGTCAACATCGGCCTGACGATGATAGTCTGAGTACTATTGAAAGCTCGCCATCAATTAATTTTTTTGAATCGATATTGTTTTCATAAATAATTTCTTAATTTATATAAATCAGAAATTTATGTGTTTTACAGCAAGCGTTTATGGCACGTTGAATACACCGGTTCCCGTTCGATCACTGAAGTTCAGCAACGTCCAGCGAGGTTGTTCCATGTGGTTGTCCACGTATGTTCGCGTCCTCTCGTTATGCTGGAAATTTTTCCGTCCCAACCCAGGCTGGGTTGGGACGGAAATAGAAACAAAATAGAAACGATAGTGATTTTTGGTGTAATTTTTAACCAGGATTCCAATGAAACTATTATCACGGAAATATGGACCTACGGTTCTGGACTTAGAACCGATATAGTCGATACTTTTGATAATTTGGGAAAAATGTATGTAGAAACATTTTTGAAATTGTGCTTTCCTCAATTATCAGAGTTGCCTAAAATAACAATCGAGTACATATCAAAGGGCGTGGGTTCGAGTCATCTAAATGCATGGATATTTTTAGAGGATATAATATGTCTCTTTTCTTTGTTTGATGAAATCTTGTTTAATCAAAGTGAATCGAAACAGTGTTGCTCGCTAGTGAAATAAGGACACTTGTCTCTTGAAGTCAATATTGGAAATTCGATTCCCGCCCGCGGTGGATTTTCCTCAAAAGCTGGAATTAATTCTCAGATCAAGTTTTTTTTCCACATCCCATATTATCTTCTTCTCTCTTCGGTTTCTGGGCGCTAACAAAAAACTACAATGTTTCAGCTCCCTCTATTGTCTCTCCTTTCAAGATGTGTTAGGCCCTAACACATCTTAAAGCGAGAGACAAACGGAAAATCTCCATTTACTTACACATGCCACTGGATTATAGAATGTTTTCATCCGTCACATTTTCAGTGAGAATACGCCATTTCACAAATAAATATGCCGTTACCTACGACAGAAAAAAATACTCCATTTATATCTATAAGTCAGATATAAAAGTCACGGCAAAAAAAAAAAAAAAAAAAAAAAAAAAAAAAAAAAAAAAAAAAAAAAAAAAANAAAAAAAAAAAAAAAAAAAAAAAAAATCTGTGCTAGGGAGAAAGAAAAAAATACTCCAGGTCTTCACAAAAGAAAACATTTGGTGTCATCACTTCTTCTGAGGTTGGAAAATTATTCATCATGATCTTTGTCGATGGTTTTATAAGGATTTTGTGGAACCGTGTACAACTTTGTAACTCATCTATACTTATAAAACACAAAGCCCAGTTGGTATACTGACTGACTGATAATCAACGTAGCTCCACGATGGCTAAACGTAGAGATATGAAATTTATCACACAAGTCCCTTTTAATATATAGGTGCGTAATAAGAAAGGAAAAAATTTAAAGTTCAAGTGGGAGAAAGTTACCGCCAAAAATGACGCTATTTAGCGGGTCTTTTTGCAATTTTTTTTTGGGCAAACTAAAAGAGATAACGAAAAATGACCGAGAATAGACCCCCCCATAATAGTATATAAGGACCCCATAAAAAATATGAAATTAGAAAATTTCCGATTTTTCCCGATTTTTGGACGGTTTTCACCACCAGAAAATCGGAATTGAGAAGTACCACTTCGGGATGAGCGAGAAAACTGAAATTTGATACAAAGGAGTTCCAAAGTACAAAAAGTAATGTCCTTGAATAAAATATTGAATTTTCTAACAAGCAGCTTTGCTCATTCTGGGGGTCGGTTTCACCAAAAACCCATAGTTAAGAAATGTCACTTCGGGATGAGCGAGAAAGATGAAATTTTATACGAAGGTGTACCGCAGTGCAAAAAGTAATATCAATATTGAATTTTCGAAATAGGAGCCGTGTTCACTCTGGGGGTCGGTTCCACCAAAAAATCTAAAATTGAGAAGATTTAATTTCACGTTCTCGAAATTGTTGTTGAATTTTGCAACCGTAGCGAAGCACGGGAAAACAGCTAGTAAAATATAATTCCTAATACAGCGTCAGTCGCTTGATTAAAATCTCAGATGAGGCATCGTTTGCTATTATTATATTTGAGCAAGTATTAGATAACGTACCTACTTAGTATAAAAAACAAACAAAAAATAAAGAAAATAAAAGATAAACTTCAACATAGACTAAGAAAAGAAAATTTCATTTCTTTTCAATATTGCAAGAAAACGTAATTGAGTGAAGAACACAAAATACAAAGACGGAACACAGACAAAAGAAAAACACACATATTATTCAAAAATAATATTCAACTTATTGATATGGAAATTAATTAAATAATAAAACCATGTTATGAAAAGATTGAGTGAAGAACACAAAATACAAAGACGGAATACAGACAAAAGAAAAACACACATATTATTCAAAAATAATATTCAACTTATTGATATGGAAATTAATTAAATAATAAAACCATGTTATGAAAAGATTGAGTGAAGAACACAAAATACAAAGACGGAATACAGACAAAAGAAAAACACACATATTATTCAAAAATAATATTCAACTTATTGATATGGAAATTAATTAAATAATAAAACCATGTTATGAAAAGATTGAGTGAAGAACACAAAATACAAAGACGGAATACAGACAAAAGAAAAACACACATATTATTCAAAAATAATATTCAACTTATTGATATGGAAATTAATTAAATAATAAAACCATGTTATGAAAAGATTGAGTGAAGAACACAAAATACAAAGACGGAATACAGACAAAAGAAAAACACACATATTATTCAAAAATAATATTCAACTTATTG
>CM022875.1:3187983-3204913 GCA_012654025.1 Pachypsylla venusta
TTGGTAAAAATCGGTTGAGTAGTTTCGGAGGAGTAGGGTAACAAAAGTTTGCAGTTTGTAGGGAGTATAAGGCTACGCTTCGCTCCGCCCAATTAACATTTCTTAACTTTCAATTCAAATGGGTTTGTATTTAAATTGATATGCTTTCAAATGGGTTTGTATTTAAATTGATATGCTTTCAAATGGGTTTGTATTTAAATTGATATTTTTAGTTAGCGCCCCTTTTCTGTAGATTCTATTTCCAATCTTGTGTCGGAGGGGATTGAGTTGGATTCGGACCAACAGTCTCCTGGTTACGAATCCACCGCCTCAACCGACTGAGCTACTGAATCTGTTTTAGCTACTGAGGCTGTTATAAGGAAGATTCCTTGAAGCCACATTTTTTTAGTGATGTTTTAAAAGTTCTTGGAGATTAAACTGACTCAACAAATACAAACAAATCCATTATTATTATTATTATACTGCTGATTCAACCAACTAATTTTTCCCAACTGACTCAATAAATACAAACAAATCCATTATTATAATTTTTCCTAACTGACTCAACAAATACAAACAAATCCATTATTATTATTATTATACTGCTGATTCAACCAACTAATTTTTCCCAACTGACTCAATAAATACAAACAAATCCATTATTATAATTTTTCCTGACTGACTCAACAAATACAAACAAATCCATTATTATTATTATACTGCTGATTCAACCAACTAATTCTTCCCAACTGACTCAACAAATACAAACAAATTCATTATTATTATTATAAAACGGCTGACCCAACCCACTAATTTTTCCTAACTGACTCAACATAATAATGCTCAACCTACTAATTCTTCCCAACTGATTCAATAAATACAAACAAATCCATTATTATTATTATTATACCGCCGACCCAAACAACTATTTCTTCCTAACTGACTCAACAAATACAAACATTTGTTTATGTTATTATTATTATAATACTGCTGATCCAACCAACTAATTTTTCCTAACTGACTCAACAAATACAAACAAATCCATTATTTTTATTATAATACTGCTGACCCAACCAACAATTTTTTCCTAACTAACACAACAAATACAAACAAATCCATTATTATTATTATACTGCTGACCCAACCAACTAATTTTTTCCTTTCAGCATAAAACTGGGAAAGTACAAAGATAATATAAGAAAAGAAAATCCGTTTAATGGGTTCCTTTCATTTTGTTGTTTGTTACTTTAATTTCAACATTATTATTTTTTATTATATGATCCTTCGTATAATTGGAAGTAAAAGAAAATATAACTAACAAATAAAAAGTATTTAAGTTAATGAACTTTTATTTAATTCACAAATAGAATGAGTTTCATTTTTGAAGAGAAAAAAAAAGGAGAAGATATTAAACCAAAATAAGGGAGAATCATTTTCAAAATGAAATCAAACCAAATAAAGGTGCCGCTACAAATCGACAAAAAAAAACGCCCAATATACGTTTAATTTCAACTAAACGTTCACTGCATAAAATTGATATGAATGGGCCTCAAGTTACAAGCTCTAGCTCATGTTCTCTTTAAGGAAGGATTCGCGAAAATCGCTAAAAAGTGGCAAAAACCGCTCAGTATATGTATAATTTCAACTAAAAGTGCTCATCGTTTACTGCATAAAATTGATATGAATGGGCCTCAAGTTTCAAACTTTAGCTCATGTTCTCTTTAAGGAAGGATTCGCGAAAATCGCTAAAAAGTGGCAAAAACCGCTCAGGATATGTTTAATTTCAACTAAAAGTGCTCATCGTTTACTGCATAAAATTGATATGAATGGGCCTCAAGTTTCAAACTTTAGCTCATGTTTCTTTAAGGAAAGATTCGCGAAAATCGGTAAAAAGCGGCAAAAAAACGCTCAGTATATGTTTAATTTCAACTAAAAGTGCGCATCGTTCACTGAATAAAATTGATATGAATGGGCCTCACGTTCCATACTCTAGCTCATGTTCTCTTTAAGAAAGGATTCGCAAAAATCGCTAAAAACCGGCAAAAAATCGTTCACGGAAATTTATCCAAAAGTTTTGTGGTTCATTCTTGGCATTTAGGTGATATACTCGTACACAACAAATTTCAAAATTATAGCAGTTACTCTTCTTTAGGTATTTTGGTTACAGATAGACTGACAACATGCAACGCGCCAATGGCCTGAAAGTGGGTTTGAGGACCTCGAGTTTTCATGGACGTTTTTGGCTACGAAAACTTAACATTGAAAATTTAAGCCAATCACAATACTTTCTTTATCCTATAAATAGGAAAGTATTGTAATGGGCTGAAATTTTCGATGTTGAGTTTTCAATGTCACAACACGGTTTGGGGTCCCCAGAGCCCAAATCTCGAGTTTAAATTTGGTGCCTAGCCATATCAATTTCGTACAAGAAATTGAAGAATACAACTTAGGTTGAAGTGTAATATATTGTTGGCACCTAATTAGCGGTTGAAGACCGCTTTTTGGCGGTTCCGACTAAAACTGCAATGGAAAGAGCTGAAACTTGAAATTTGGTGGCAATTCATATCAATTTCATATAAAAATACAACTTAGGTTGAAGTGTAATGTATCAAGAAGTGTAATATATAATTGAATTTCCGCTCTGGGAACTTCAAAACGTGTTTGGTATTGAAAAGTCGACATCGAAAATCTCAGCCTATTACAATACTTTTTTTTATATAGATAAGGAAAGTTGTGTGATGTTCACACCAGATTTTTATAGTATAGGGAAAGAACAAATTTTGTAATTCACAGGAATTCTAGAATTTTCTTGTTTCCTCTATGAAGTTCCCCCAGCAATATATCTGGGATTTGCAGAATTCAAATTGAAAATTTTCTTTTCGCAGAACTAAGTAAATAAATAAATAAATGCTGTTGTTGCATGGTAACAGGCTTCGCTATTTCCACCTAAGTAACTTTTAATAAGTAAGCTTTGAGGTTAAACGAAGCCGAACGACGACGTGCTCGATAAAGACACAGATATCTTCGAGAATACCTGAGAAGCGATAGAGGGCTATCCAGTGAACATGATTATCACTATCGCGATCATGAGATTTAATTAAATAAACTATTAATATATCATCAGCGAATATCAGTAAGAAACTCAAATAAAAAGACGATTCTGATTCTTATTCTGATGTGAGTTAGCTAAGTAGTAAAGTGTTTTTAATATTTATTTTAATATTCTTTGTGTTATTATGTCTCAACTTTGGTGCCTACTGCAGCATTGTAAGATTTTCCCACGATTTTTTCTATTTTACCAACAATGCTGTCACCAGGTCACTATACGCATTTAACACCATAGCTCCTCATTTCCTAACGAGGCTGAGTGGGCCCCGAAAACATCCAAACCACAGTGACAAATGTTTGCCCCCACCAGGATTCGAACCTGGGTCTCCGGAGTGCAAGACTAGTGCAGTGAACACAGAGCCATGTGAGCTGGCTCCTTTCGCAGAACCAAGTAGGTATTAAAATATTTTCTATAAATTGTGATAACACGCGATGATCTCGATGATACAATTCACACAATAAATTTCTTTTGAAGAAACAAATGAATTAATAAATTAATGAAGAGTGCAAATGAAACGAAAGAGGGAAGAGTGCAAATGAAACAAAAGAAGGAAGAGTGCAAATGAAACGAAAGAGGGAAGGACAAATATGGCTAAATTTAAATTTGGCAAGGGAAATAAAATAAAAGTGGAAAAAGATGAAATAATCTCAAAAACCTTTTTGTAACAGAAACTTAATGTTCAAGGGGAAAATCATTATTACGGTACAAAAGTGACTCTTTTCAAATAATAATTTTAGAATTGTAACTAGATATGAAATCTTTCAAGATGCGTGCAGAGTTCAAGAAAATTGTTTTCCTTTAAAATCAGAATGCACTTGAATAATCACAAAATGAAGCCTGTTACTATGCAACGACAGCATTTATTTATTTACTTAGTTCTGCGAAAAGAAAATTTTCAATTTGAATTCTGCAAATCCCATATATATTGCTGGGGGAACTTCATAGAGGAAACAAGAAAATTCTAGAATTCCTGTGAATTACAAAATTTGTTCTTTCCCTGTACTATAAAAATCTGGTGTGAACATCACACGACTTTCCTTATCTATAAAAAAAGAAGAAAGTATTGTAATGGGCTGAAATTTTAGATGTCTAGTTTTCAATGCCAAAACACGTTTTGAATTCCCCGGAGCGGAAATACAATTATATATTACACTTTAGCCTAAGTTGTATTTTTCAATTTCTTATATGAAATTTCTTATATTTCTTATATGAATTGGCACCAAATTTCAAGTTCTAGCTCTTTCCATTCTGTCTTTGGGCGGAACCGCCAAAAAAGAGGCCTTCAACCGCTAATTAGCGGCCAAAAATATATTACACTTCAACCTCAGTTGTATTTTTCAATTTTCTGTATGAAATTGATATGAATAGGCACCAAATTTCAAATTCTAGCTCTTTCCATTCTGGTTTTATGCCATTTTTTGAACATTTTCACAAAGCCTATCGCTCTTGAGATATTTTGATAACATCATCTGTCACACGGACAAAAGGCTGAAAGGCTCAAATATTTTTTCATCCTCGAAAACGTTCAAATTGAAGATTAGTTTGATTACCTTATATAAAAAGTACATGAGTGAACAACAATAAAAAACTACATAAAGTAGTTTTTTATTAATATCTCCCTGAAATTTTAATCGATTTTTGTGATATTGGTATTTTTGTGATCCTCTTGACCTCCTGAATCGGAAAATATTTTTTATTTTTTTTTAAAGCCGTCCGATTTTTCGGACGTTATGCACACAGGCTCCCAGAGAAAATAAATAATTACAATATAAATATGAAGTAGGTATACCTACTTTGATTTTTATTTATATTTATTGCGAATATAGTTGTTTGTTTTATTGAGAAAAAAAAGCAAATGCTTGTAATAAGCGGCACAGGCATTTGTAGGTGCATCTGTACAATGTCGGTACCTACAGGCATTGGAGAAAGAAGAAGAATAAAATAATGATTATCTTTTAGGTATAGATGATTCCTTGATGTTGATATAATCAATCTATGTTGATGGTTGATGATACTCCATGAAGCATCTGGGGTGTAATCCCACCTGACACTTTGAGGAAATGAATTTTGCTTTTCCTGGGCACTGAGCACATCTTCTCTCAGTATCATTGCTCATAGGCAAGTGATTGATTCTATCATGTCTGATTCTCTCCGAAGGCCTTGCGATAGGTTTCCCCTGAGATGGGGTGTATCATACTTCTTTAGGAGAGAGATGGCCATGTTTCTTCTAAAATTTAGAAGAAATTTAGAAGATTCAGCTCTCCAGCACACTCATAATCAGAATTGTCACTGTCTTCATCAGTGTGGTTTTCATCATCATGGGGAGAATCACATACAGAAGTCTGTCCAGCCCATCATCATCAGCATCTTCCAACATGTAAAGGATCTCGTGGGTAGTCAACCTAGAAGAAAAGGAAACCAGTAGGAATTAAAAATAAATCGAGATTGAATGAAAAGTTATAATCTATAGAATTAGTACGGAGTAAAATAAAATAATTAGTACCTACCTATGGAGATACTGAGGAACATCAAGAATGCTCTCTGCATAGTGTCCGATATATCGGACACTAAAGTTTGGAGACCCGTAAAACTTGTAAACCAAGTAAACACTGTAGGGAGTTATTCTCATCTGTATAATAATATTGTTCTAAAACTAAAAACATACATTTTGTTAAAAAAATATTATTTTTAACTTGAAAATTAAAAAAAACTTACCCCCGAGTCGCATGAAATTGAAACCGGTCCGACATCTCTGCTGTTGACTTCTCGAATGATAATAAAATGTAAACAAAGTGACGATCAATGCATATCGGCTGATTCACAATAATATTAGGAAACTGTTCATGCAATCTGCTTGTTGAAAAAAATAGCAAGTATCTAGATATAGTCGATTTATTGAGCGTCCGATTAATCGGACGTTATGCAGTAATGGGTTAATGTCTCACTGTTGTATGTTGTAGCGGTGTTCGTCTTTATTTTCAACATACACACGTACTAATTTTGCTATCATATTTGATATTTCGTTAATAAGTTTTTAGGGAATTAAAATAAAATTAATATTCCAGGAATGTGTCATTGATATAAAAACACCTCAAATGACCTTTGCCACAATATTTTAGGACCTATGCCCGGCTTCATTTTGCTGTATCTTTTTTGTGTATGTGTCACAGACTGTCAGGACTTGAATACAAATTTTACCAAAAACAAAAGATGGTTCGAGAATTGATTATTATAAATATTAATTTGGTAATAATTTTTCACGTTTTGATTGAATAAATTTATAGGAAACTTTATTATCCTTCATTGAATAAAATTTTAATTCAGTATAAGAAAAATTGAGCAACGTTTATGATCAATATTTGAGGAAGCCAGAATACTGCTCCGCATGTGCTTTTCTAAAAATCAAGGGCGCGTGAGATTTGATGTTAAAGTTACCAACTCACAGCTGCCACTATTGGCGGCCGTGGGTCGGGCAGATACAATCAAACCACTGGTCACAATAGATCTCTAAAGTTCGCGCTGATATTTGTAATGACTTGTATGTATGTATGTATATATTTATTGTGTGCTAAATTTTAGCGACATATTACAACTGAATAAAATATGAGAAAAACAATATGATGTAAATTTAAATTGATGGAGTCCCTAAAAATTATATATTCCGTATATAATTAATAATTATTATAATCCCCACAATATAATAATAAAAAAAAAATAATAAAAAAAAACTCCATTAGACAATACCGATTCGTCCACCAAAAATTCAAATCCAAATATCAAAGAGATTTAAAGCTAAAGGTAATATTCGGAGGCATCCAACCGACCACTGCCAGACCACAAATGTTGATCCCATTATTGGAGGATTGAACACACACGGCGTGACAACGGTAGGCCAAATTGGAAATTATAATTCAAATTGGAAGCCTTGCCACCAGGTTCTAAATAATAACAAATAACGAAAAGTTTTTGAGAGCCCTCGGCTAGAACTGTGTTTAACCAGCCGAGGAAATAGTAAGGATAGTGTTGAGCATATTCTTTTCATTAAATGTTCTAATGGTTTTCAAGTTTTCATTAAATATTCTATGTTTCTTTTGTATTTTGCTGTACACTCTCATGATCACTTCACAATTTTTAATTGTTCATCACAGGTTACAGGGATTATATACAGTCGGTCATACTTCAAATATCTCATGGCATAAACACCTAAGCTTATAAATCTGCCATTTGCTGCCTCAATTTTTAGCTACTCACTTATACTCAAGATGCAGAAATCCAAGTAGGAAGAAGAAATATTTGAAGATTTTAAAAACCATGAAACATACGATTTGGTTTTTGAAGAGACAAGTCGTTTCGATTGTTGAAAATTATTAATATCTTCGTTATATCAACAGTGACATTGTATCCGATGGTAGTCAGATGTAAAAGAATGCAGCTCTCAAGAATTTGTTGTTTGCTGCTAAATTCTTTAATTACCTTTTGATTGTCATCATATTTGGAGACTACTAATTGTCTTGGACCCACAGAAACACGTCAGTATCATACTAACATAACAGAGTTGTCTACTGTATATTATTTTACACCATCAGCTCAAGTGGACTCGGCCTGTGAGGATGTCACCCTCAAGTAACTTCTAANATTATCATCATATTTGGAGACTTGGACCCACAGAAACACGTCAGTATCATACTAACTTTACAGAGTTGCCTACTGTATATTATTTTACACCATCAGCTCAAGTGGACTCGGCCTGTGAGGATGTCACCCTCAAGTAACTTCTAATAATCTTAAGAATGATCTATTCTCAGTATGGAATATAGTAAGACAGAATTGGATTGAAAAAAAATGTAGCCACCGAGAGGAGCAAACCAGCTTCTTTAGGTGACGGTTCTAGGCTCGCGTAAATACAGAAGTTTTGGTGTTAGGAAGGAGAATCCAGCCTATAAAAAGACTGCGTAGAAACCAGTTTTTTGCTGGTTTCAATTGATACTGTGAGAGGCAAGCTATGTTATAGCTAAAGAGAGTAGGAACAAATGTTTGTGGCGTGGTAGAATTAAAGAAACTAACGTCAATCCCACATAGAAAGGATGAAGTTAAACAAGAAGATAATTGGATTGAAAACAATTACGCGTTCGACCAAATCTTTAAAAAGAAAGAAAAATCATGCATTGAATAAATTAAGAACTAACCATGATCTCGAACCCAATAGTTGATTGACTTTGGGTACGCTTCTACGTAACACTCCAGCGTAACATCTGTATTGATGGGAGCACCGACCAGTTGATTCGGCACATGGATCACAGGATGAACTGAAACAAAATGACATGTCGTAATAATACAATAAGCAAATATTAGCTCACAGTAGACTTGCCAAAGGAATATTACTTTCCATTTAATGTACGAGGGGGGACCCAAAAGTAACGGGAAGCTGTGGTGAGTAGAGAGAGGGGGGAACCCATTTTTCGACAAGGTGACCGTTACTGTTATGCCTCCTGAGTTAGTGTGCGCAGTTGTGTCTCTGTAAGTGCATCGGTTCGCCCGTAAGATTTTTTTTAGGAAAACACCTTTTTCCATTTCGCCGAAAACGTGGATGGCATATTGTGGAGAACAACGCGCGGCTGTAAAATTTTGTTTCCTGTTGGGGAAATCGGCCGCGGAAACTATTGTAATGCTTAAGACTGCTTATGGAGATGCTGCTCTAAGTAAAACCAGAGTCTACGAGTGGTTTTCACGTTTTAAAAATGGAGAAATGTCAATTGAAGACCAACCCCGTTTAGGACGCCCCTCAACGTCAAGAACTGATGAAAATGTTCATAAAATCAATGCTCTCGTTCATGAAGATCGTCGCCGAACTATTGATCAACTCTGTGAGATGTCTGGAATATCATGGAGTTCAATTCAAAGGATTTTATCTGAAGATTTACACATGAGGAGGATTGCAGCCAAATTTGTGCCTCGCCTTCCCACAGTCGATTAAAGGGAGTTTTGACTTCAGGCAGGTTTTGAGCTTCAAAATCAGCTGAATGAGGAGTTTTTTTTTCCAAGGTGATTACTGGTGATGTATCGTGGTGCTATGATTCCTGTGATGTGTTTTTGTTCCCCAGACTCAAAAGGGACATGAAAGGAATGCGTTTTGCAACTGTGGAGGAGGTAAAACAAAAATCGCTGGATGGCCTAAAGAACATCCCGAAAAGTAAATTTGAAAAATGTTTTGAACAATGGAAGGATTGTTTGAAGAAATGCGTTGCGGTCAATTGAGAATACTTTGAAGGCGATCAAAATTTGATGTAAAAATATTAAGAAATAAAGAAGTTATGACTAAATTCCCGTTACTTTTGGGTCCCCCTCGTACTTGATCTTTGATTTCTTTACTTTTATTGAATTAATGTTCAAAAAGGATTGTATCCTTTTTGAAATTGTAAGTCAAATTTTTAAAATCAAAAACTCAAAATGAACATTAGGTAACTCAAGGCTGTATACTTGTTGTTTTTTACTTTTTGTTCCATATATACGTATATCCGTAAGGAGGAATTTGTGGGTATTTGCTTTGAAATCGATGTTTGACCTCCAGAATTGATGCTGATCTCATATGAAATAAACCTAGATACCCAGTACATTGATGCTGATCTCATATAAAAGAAACCTAGATACCCAGTACATTGATGCTGATCTCATATGAAGGAAACCTAGATACCCAGTACATTGATGCTGATCTCATATAAAAGAAACCTAGATGCCTAGTACATTGATGCTGATCTCATATGAAAGAAACCTAGATACCCAGTACATTGATGCTGATCTCATATAAAAGAAACCTAGATGCCCAGTACATTGATGCTGATCTCATATAAGAGAAACCTAGATGCCCAGTACATTGATGCTGATCTCATATGAAAGAAACCTAGATATCCAGTACATTGATGCTGATCTCATATGAAGGAAACCTAGATACCCAGTACATTGATGCTGATCTCATATAAAAGAAACCTAGATGCCCAGTACATTGATGCTGATCTCATATGAAAGAAACCTAGATACCCAGTACATTGATGCTGATCTCATATGAAAGAAACCTAGATACCCAGTACATTGATGCTGATTTCATTTCCGTATTAGAGGTTCTATTGCGAAATGTGTTTATTTTCATTGTATTAAACTTGCTGACAAAGCTTAATGTAATTAAAGCATGGTGTGACAATACACAACTGAATGTTTAATTTGATACATTGTCTTTCCAGTGACACCATCACCACGTGGGGAGAGGAAAATCTTTTGCATAATTGTCACGAGGGAGATAGAAAAACCCCAAACTGCCCATCCATTCAAAATCTCTCCATACACATATGTTGTGTGCAATCTGGTGGAAGTTGCATTTGGTTCAAAATGAATAATCCCATGTTTGCTCATTGACCGCGAATGAAGTTGAGGTCCAGTTTTATCGCCACGATTTTTCTTTAAACGTCTGTTAAATTCACTTTTAAGGTGTTCATTTTTTACTTTTTAGAATGTTATATAGCTCAGTTTTCTTGACATTAATTGTTGCTTTTCAGAATTTGGATAGAAGTATTCTTTTTAGGAAGCTTCTTCTTGCTTTCTGCATGGTGTATGGTTAATGGAACAAATATCGTTTCCGACCCTGCCCTTAGTCGCCTTTTACGACCTGCATGAACTTGGGCACCTTGGAAGTATTCTTTTTAGGCCCCCTTAGCCACAGGGGACATAGGAAGGATATAATGCAGTAGCTTCTACATGCTTTCTGCATGGTAAATGGAAAAGATATCGTTTCCGACCCTGCCCTTAGTCGCCTTTTACGACCTGCATGAACTTGGGCACCTTGGAAGTATTCTTTTTAGGCCCCCTTATCCACAGGGGACATAGGAAGGATATAATGCAGTAGCTTCTACATGCTTTCTGCATGGTTAATGGAACAAATATCGTTTCCGACCCTGCCCTTAGTCGCCTTTTATGATCGGCATGAACTTGGGTCCCTTGGAAGTTTTCTTTCTAGTTCCCCCTATCCTCAGGGAACTACAAGTTTAACATAATAGATAAAGCTAAGCGTTGTGCATGAAAAAAGATATTAAATGTTGAAGATGTTTCGATAGATGTTTAAGTTCAAAGATTTTAGAAAAATAATGAACTTTCTTTTGAGTTACTTTGAATAAACCATCAAACATTTTCAAACCAAAAGTTGATCTATACCGGGTGTACCGGAGTAATAAATGCGTACTACATTTATACGAGGCAATCTTAGAACTGAAGAAAAGATGCCAAAATGTTAGGGTTGCCAAAATGTAATTGCTTCTCTTTCTTAAGTGAAAACATAAAAAGAACGGCCACAGGATATTTGATTCAATTGAAAAAAATGTGCACTTGGCTGGCTCATTGAAGACACCAGTTTCCGTAAGATCACTGAAGTTAAGCAATGTTCAGCCAGGTTTTTCCAAGTGGGTGACCACTTAAGTTCGCGCCCTCGTGATGCTGGTTATTTTTCAGACCCAACCTAGGCTGGGTGAGGTCAATTTGGGTAGGTAGTTGATTTGTAAATTTCCAGCGAATAGATGGTGACCCCCCCTCCAATGTACATCTATTGGTCCAATGACCAATAGATGTTAAGGGGACGCCCCCCAACAAAAATTGCATTCTCATAAACTTACCAAATTTTAAGTCTTTACCTCTTCCGCACTTATCGTTCTAAACTTATCAAATTTTAAGTCTTTACCTCTTCCGCACTTATCGTTCTAAACTTACTAAATTTTAAGTCTTTACCTCTTCCGCACTTATCGTTCTAAACTTATCAAATTTTAAGTATTTACCTCTTCCGCACTTATCGTTCTAAACTTACCAAATTTTAAGTCTTTACCTCTTCCGCGCTTATCGTTCTAAACTTATCAAATTTGAAGTCTTTACCTCTTCCGCACTTATCGTTCTAAACTTACCAAATTTCAAGTCTTTACCTCTTCCGCACTTATCGTTCTAAACTTACCAAATTTTAAGTCTTTACCTCTTCCGCACTTATCGTTCTAAACTTACCAAATTTGGGGATACACACACGCAACGATTGCTGAAATTGGGGATGGGGATATTAAAGCGTGTCTATTTCAATACTTTGCTTAAACATCAGCCCATTTCAATCAAGGCCAGGGACCTATACAGTGACTTGTATCGCGTAACAAACATACATATATACAAGTGCATTTCGGGATGTATACCGGAGTCAAAAGTGGAGTTCACTAAAGTTCACAAAAATCGGATGTCAAATCTGATGTGGCGATGGAGAGTTGCCGTGGTACAAAAAGACAAACAAAAGAAAAAAATGTGGTGTTAAAACTAGACCTCACTTTGGTGAATAAAATAGGGAAACCTTTTAGCAACGTATTATCATGAGGTACGGTTGATCTGCTAAATGAACTAAACAACTACTCGTGTGTAATAAAGTGAAATGTGTGGGATCTCATACCCTCAATCCAGCAAAAATTTAAAATTTTCTAATTTTCAATTGAAATTTTGTTACATTTACTACTTCTTGACAATCATAACTCTAACTTTTTACTTCTTTTTTATAATAGCCTACATGGTATTGAGTTTATAAAAAAGGGCCATTTTCTTGGTATGCATGCATATTACACATTACAATAAAATTATGTTTTGTTTATTTCCAATTCTTAATCTTAGTAAAAAAAAAAAAATGGAAAAATTTGAATTTTGATCAATTGTAAGTTGAACTCTTGAATAATGAATACGAAACTACTAAGATACATAAGTGGGGGAGGATGCGCACCAAAATAGAACATTGATTAATAAGTGCGGGATCCTGCGGGATTAGACCCATGCGGGATTGCAATCCCTAATTTGAAGCCATGGGTTTGCGTTTACAATACGTAGATCGATGGACATGGATCGACATTGGCCAACAGTTTTAGAAACTTCTATTAATGTCTCTACTCTTATTCAACTTTTCCAATCGACTTAATCGATCTCCGCCAATTGACGTAAATGCAACTTTAGGTTCTTTGTAAGAAAAAAAAATGAAATAGCTGCGGAGTCCCACATACTGTAAAGCCGACTGAACCTAGGATTGTGCTTGGGGGGAGGGCTGGCCGAAATCAAAGGTAACAAAGAAGTGGCTACTTCTCTTCATTTATAATTAGGTCACCTCTATATATATAATTATGGAGTAAACAACAACAACATCATCAACAACAAAAACAACAAGAGCAACAACATCATCAACAACATCAAGAACAACAACAATAATTTCTATATTTTGATGTTCATTCATTATTTTCGGGAAGGTGGCTGCAGCCCCCACAGCCCCCCTTAAATACGGTCTTGCAGCCAGGTTACAGTAAGGTTTTCCATGTTCTAATATGGAAAACCTTACAAGCAGCAAAATTCAACAATAAAAACATGTCTTCATCTCATATGCGAATATTCAGCAAAGCTTGACTTTAGAACGGAATGTAATGGGAGACACATAATTAGCTGGAAAGTGTTCCGCTGCCAGCAGCCACATAAATCAAGTTGAATTTTTATCTCAGCGGTAATTATCACGACAACTTGTTATTTTAAAACTTTTTTCCTTTTTCTTGCTTCCTCGGGGATTTCGTACAATTTTCGATTTTAAGCAATTTTAAGTTGTAAATATTTAGCATTTTTTATACTTATCATTGGGGAAAAGTTTCGATGTAAAGGCCGAATATTTTTTTTTTTTATTTTATGTTTTTTATTTCTAAACAGTTCGAGTATAACTTTAATTGTTTTTTGACGTATTTTTTTCGGAAAGAATTAAACAACATAAACATGAACTTAAACATAAATTTTTTAATTTTAAAATTGAAGACATTAAAGTCATTAAACAAATAATACGAGATAAGGTGACATTACACCGAATTTGTAGAATTAAAAATTTAAGTTAGGTACCTACTAAATCTTTAGTAAAAATAGAATTAACCGGGGTCTTTGACTTATAGGGAAAAATAGAATTGACCGAGGTTTTTGACTTATATGGAAAAATAGAATTAACCGGGGTTTTTGACTTATAGGGAAAAATAGAATTGACCGAGG
The DNA here is from genome assembly GCA_012654025.1 of Pachypsylla venusta. Lineage (NCBI taxonomy): Eukaryota > Metazoa > Arthropoda > Insecta > Hemiptera > Aphalaridae > Pachypsylla > Pachypsylla venusta. The sequence continues at coordinate 3,202,136 of CM022875.1, forward strand.
TTTTTGAATTATGTGGAAAAATAGAATTAACCGGGGTCTTTCACTTATAGGGAAAAATAGAATTGACCGAGGTCTTTGACTTATATGAAAAAATAGAATTAACCGGGGTCTTTCACTTATAGGAAAAATAGAATTGACCGAGGTTTTTGACTTATATGAAAAAATAGAATTAACCGGGGTCTTTCACTTATAGGAAAAATAAAATTGACCGAGGTCTTTGACTTAGAGGGGAAAAAAGAATTAACCGAGGTCTTTGACTTTTTGGGAAAAGCTGATTATTATAATATCAAAAGCACTGAACTCACTCTGATGGAAATGCTGAGTTTTAGATTGAAAACCAGAGGCGAAGTCTCAAACCGTAACAATAATACAAAGAAATATACATATTTGAAAAGCCTTCGAGCCAACGATCATACCACGTTGAATACGCCAGTTCCCGTCAGATCACTGAAGTTAAGCAACGCCGGGCGTGGTCAGTACTTGGATTGGTGACACCGCGTATCGTTGGCTCATTTTTCCGGCCAGGCTGGGTGAGGTCAATGTGGGTAGCTGGTTTCCTAGTTTCCAGTGAATGGAGGGTAAAAACCCCGTCTTGAATGACCAAAGGATGTTAAAGAGATGTTAAGCCAAATTAAAAAATAATAATAATAAAAAAAAAAGCCTTCGAGAAAATATATTGTGTAAAATTTTAGATAAGGTAAGTTACATACCGTAACTTTATTTCACTTTTTAACTCTTGAGTACGCCCCTCTTAGAAGTTCTACTGGTCTAGTGGGTATCTCACTGGTATTGCACTCGGGGGACCTGGGTTCGATTTCTGGTGGGATTAGAAACGTGTAGCTACTATTGGCGGCATTATCAGAGTAAAAAGATTTGGTTTGGTAAAATATTAAGAGATTATTAAGCCAGCGTCTATGGCACGTTGAATACACCAGTTCCCGTTAGATCACTGAGTTAAGCAATGTCCAGCGAGGTTGTACCATGTGGGTGTTTACGTGGGTTCGCGCCCTCGTGATGCTGGCTATTTTTCCGGCCCAACCCAGGCTGGGTGAGGTCAATGTGGGTAGCTGTTTTCCAAGTTTCCAGCGAAATGGTTTGGTAAAATATTAAGCCTATTAAGCCATCGTCTATAGCACGTTGAATAGAACAGTTCCCGTTAGATCACTGAAGTTAAGCAACGTCCAACGTACCTCGCGCCCTCGTGATGCTGGCTATTTTTCCGGCTCTACCCAGGCTGGGTGAGGTCAAAGTGGGTAGCTGGTTTGCAAGTTTCCAGCGAATGGAGGGTGAAACCACCGTCTTGAATGACCAATAGATGTTAAAAGAACGTTAAGCTCAATTAAAAAAAGAAAAAAAAGATTATTAGTACAGAGACTCTTAGTAATGTTGTGATAGCCACAAAAATTGTGAAGAGACCATTGGGCCTTACCACAAAGAAACTCTACATCTATCGAGTATATGTGTAAACTTTTTCAAAATAGATATCTATTTCGAAAATTCTCAATACGAAAATTAAAAACATTTAAAATAATGCTATAATCCTTCAAACAAAAAACATTATCTATTGTATATATGTATAATTGGGCGGAGCGAAGCGTAGCCTTATACCCCCTACAAACTGCAAACTTTTTTGTTACCCTACTTCTCCGAAACTACTCAACCGATTTTTACCATTTTTTTTTTTTTTTTTCATATACCCAAGGGAGCATATATCTATATTCCGAACGATATCTTTAACCGTTTCAGGCGGCCAATTAAAAAAAGAAAAAAGAGATTATTAGTACAGAGACTCTTAGTAATGTTGTGATAGCCACAAAAATTGCGAAGAGACCATTGGGCCTTATCACAAAGAAACTGAATCGAGTATATTTGTAAAGCCTTACAGAAAATATGAGTTATAAAAATTGTAGATCTTATTTTAAAGTAAGAATAAAGGTACGACATGACCCTTGAGAGACGTTGCTAGAGCTGAAAGTTTTAATTAACAACAAAGAAGATGAAGTTAGTAATTATCAGGAATATTAGGGAGCGTTTGTTATTTAGTATAATGCGTTGTGTGGTGGAGAGCAACGTTCATTGCAAAGATTAAAATAATGAAAGCTTTAATAAATTTTAGGTCAGCAAGAGAGAGAGATAGCTCGCCACGTGGTTTGTAGTCTGCCTGCAGCAATGGAAATGTTAGCTTCGGTAGCCAAAACAGAGGCTTATACAAATAATACACTTTCTGTGGGAGGGTACTTTTGTAGGATAATACTGTTTGAATTTAGAGATGGTATTTAAGATGTGATACTTATAAAACGCAAAGCCCAGTTGGTATACTGACGTACTGACTGACTGACTGATAATCAACGTAGCTCCACGATGGCTAAACGTAGAGACTTGAAATTTGGCACACAGGTTCCTTTTAGTATGTAGGTGCGTAATAAGGAAGGAAAAAAAATTAAAGTTCAACTGGGAGCAAGTTACCGCCAAAAATGACGCTATTTGGCGGGTCTTTTTGCAATTTTTTTTGTGGGCAAACTAAAAGAGATAACGATAAAAAATATAAAATTTGAAAATTTCCGGTTTCTATCCGATTTATGGACGGTTTTCACCACCAAAAAATCGGAACTGAGAAGTATCACTTCGGGATGAGCGAGAAAGCTGAAATTTGATACAAAGGTGTAGTATATAAGGACCTCATAAAAAATATAAAATTTGAAAATTTCCGGTTTCTATCCGATTTATGGACGGTTTTCACCACCAAAAAATCGGAATTGAGAAGTACCACTTCGGGAT
>CM022875.1:3219799-3247857 GCA_012654025.1 Pachypsylla venusta
AAAAAAAAAAAAAAAACTAGACCCCAAATGTAATCCACATTTTTTCAATCAATTTTTGGATTCTACCTACCCTGAAATATAGAACATGAAATATTTGCGAGGGATGATATTTTTTCCGCGGACGATTTCAAACTAGCATCTCTGACGCACCCTGGTGCCTACGACACTAGAACAGCACTTTTCTAATTAGTCTTACATTAATACTAAAATAAGATATTTTTGACGCACTAATTAGTCGTCACTTTTGGCAGCACTCCCCCCAAGCGTTAAGTCGGCGAAAAGAAGACTGCACGTAAAAATAGATCATAATTTTCCCAGAATATTAAAAATTTCTCCAAAGGTTCATTATTGAAATATGCACATATGTGTAGTCTAAAGTAGAACTCAGTTGAAATAACATTTCGAGTTAGTGTGGGGCACTAATGACAGTTAATCCCTTTGAAAGTGAAGTACAGCGAAACGTATCATTCGAGCAGCTTTTGCAACTTTTGTTTTGGTTCTTTAAATACTTATGTATCTACAGGATCATCTGGTGCCGTAGCGATATACTCGCACTTTTCTAGTGGGTTCGTGGAGTTTTTTTTGTGATAATTCCAAAGGTTCATTATTGAAAATAATAAACTAAAATCAGTAAAAATATTCTTTTTAAAAAAACGTTCTGTCGAACATTCTCTAGCTTATATCAGATTTTTTTTCGGGAATTCCGAATATTTTGTACTGAAATTTCAAATCAAAGCAATCTATCTAAATTAATATCGCTTTATTATTCACACAAATTGTAAAATTCCAAACAGTGTGATCGGCAAATAAATTTGATTACATTCTCTATTTGATTGCTTTGATATCAAACACAAAAGCGACCAAAATTTGTCTAAATAGTCTGAAAGGTTTTAAACGCATGACAAACACATTTGTCATGGTTTGATCGTTTTTAAAAACTAAAAATGTTTCCGAGGCGTCTCGTCTGAGGACGACCAAGTCCTCAATTATCGAAAATACAAATGTAAAGAAAAACTAAATTAATTTTCGATCAGAAATCGTATTGGAAAATTATAAAATATCAAAATTATATTTATTACAGATAAATGTCTGGTTGCTATTGTTATCATAAGTACAGGACCAATAGAATACGATTATGTATCTAAAACCTAAAACTTGAGAAAAGAAATATTAATAAAAGCAATTTTTCGAATGACCAATAGATGTTAAAGAGATGTTAAGCGAAAAAATATTATTTCAAAAAGCAACAAATAATTTTCATTTCAAAGTTCAATAACCATTTTAAGTTCTACCTGGCCAGTTAGTTACTCATGACAACTATGGTATACCTAATACACAACAAAATATGAAACGAAATAATTTTGTCTGAAAGTCTCATCAAATAGTGTGATAGGGGCACAAATATATACCAAACACAGAAATTCAACAAATACTTGATGATTGATGATAAATTGTGCCAAAATTTTGGAATCATGACAAATAGTGTGATACGACTTTAAGACAAAATTAACTCCCACTAATTTAACTATAAGTGTTAAAAAATATTAACTTTTAAATAAATTAAAACAAAACACTTACCAAAAACACTATTTATTATTATTTATGAAGAAACTAGTTTCGAATCATTCGATTCATCATCAGTGTAGTCGTGTAGAAAGATGGAAGGTCAGTCAACTTCCATCCTTCGAGTCGACTAGACTGATGATGAATCGAATGATTCGAAACTAGTTTCTTCATAAATAATTATAAATAGTATTTTTGGTAAGTGTTTTGTTTTAATTTATTTAAAAGTTAATACTCCCACTAATACGCAAGTTGTCTTCTTACACATTTTTCTGTATAAGAAGATTTATTAACGTTTTATTTTCAGGTGGGGAAACAAGTGTCCGTCACGTTATATTTTGTCGTTCACGTCAAAAAAAATTGCCACGACACACAACCGTGAAATGAGAACGGCGAAACTTAGATCAATCTGATTCAAATTTTCATACTTTTTCCACTATTTAGTATTTCTACTGTATAATTTTTGAATATATGAATGTAATGCAAATTTGCATATGATGGCAGTCGAGAATAAAATAAGAATTGAACTTTACTCTGTATTTTATGCAGCGAGCTGAAGAAGTTAAGCCGATTTTCATTGTATAACTGGCCTGTCTCGTGTAGTGAAATATGTAGGCTCATGCTATTCAAATAAATATACAAATGAGAAGGTCTACACACATTTGAAATATAAATCATTAAGTATTTTATTATGAGAAGAGGCTTTTGTCTATATGTACCTACTTATATTGTCCATGTGCCTACTTATAATATTGTCCATGTGCCTACTTATATTATCCATGTGCCTACTTATATTGTCCATGTGCCTACTTATATTGTCCATGTGCCTACTTATATTGTCCATGTGCCTACATATAGTGTCTATGTGCATACTTATATTGACCATGTGTCCACTTATATTGTCTGTGCTTACTTATATTGTCCATGTGCCTACTTATATTGTCCATGTACCAACTTATATTGTTCATGTACCAACTTATATTGTTCATGTGCCTACTTATATTGTCCATGCACCTACTTATATTGTCCATGTGCCTACTTATATTGTTCATGTGCCTACTTATATTGTTCATGTGCCTACTTATATTGTCCATGTGCCTACTTATATTGTCCATGTGCCTACTTATATTGTCCATGTGCCTACTCATATTGTTTATGTGCCTACTTATATTGTCCATGTGCCTACTTATATTGTCCATGTGCCTACTCATATTGTTTATGTGCCTACTTATATTGTCTATGTTCCTACTTATATTGTCCACGTGCCTACTTATATTGTCCATGTGCCTACTTATATTGTCCATGTGCCTACATATAGTGTCTATGTGCATACTTATATTGACCATGTGCCCACTTATATTGTCTGTGCTTACTTATATTGTCCATGTGCCTACTTATATTGTCCATGTACCAACGTATATTGTTCATGTGCCTACTTATATTGTCCATGCACCTACTTATATTGTCTATGTACCTACTTATATTGTCCATGTGTCTACTTATATTGTTCATGTGCCTACTTATATTGTCCATGTGCCTACTTATATTGTCCGTGTACCTACTTATATTGTCCGTGTACCTACTTATATTGTGCATGTACCTACTTATATTGTCCATGTGCCTACTTATATTGTCCATGCGCCTACTTATATTGTACATGTGCCTACTTATATTGTCCATGTGTCTACTTATATTGTCCGTGTACCTACTTATATTGTCCATGTGCCTACTTATATTGTCCGTGTGCCAACTTATATTGTCCATGTACCTACTTATATTGTCCGTATACCTACTTATATTGTCCATGTACCTAGTTATATTGTCCATGTACCTAGTTATATTGTCCATGTGCCTACTTATATTGTCCGTGTACCTACTTATATTGTCCATGTGTCTACTTATATTGTCCGTGTGCCAAGTTATATTGTCCATGTGCCTACTTATATTGTCTATGTGCCTACTTATATTGTTTTTTCTTTCTTTGCATTTTAACCTAAACAGATTGGTACAGTACAATGCGGACTCGCCGATAATGGCTTCCGTAATGTTGACACATCGAATATTGATCTTCCTAGGATGAGATGACTTAGAATGTTACCATAATGTTTTCCCTGAAAATCCATGAAAATATTGTTTCGAGAAAATCGACTAATCAATCGTGTGGCATTATAATGTGCGATGGTAGCAAAATGTATGAGAATGCAGTTCTAAAGAAGTTCTTATATGTTGCTAAAGTTTTTAATTGTCATCATACATAATATAATCTTGTGGAGACCATAAATGACATGGTCCCCCAGAACTATGTCAAACACTATACAATAGAATTACGTAATAAATTTTTTTTTCATTGTGCAGTTTTTTACACTATAAGGTCAGGTGGACTCAAATGTAGCCCCACCGAGGGGAGCTAAGGCCTTGTAAATACAGAAGGTTTGGTGTTTGGAAGGGCATCTAGCCTTTGAAAAAACTCTGCTTCAAACCAATGATGAGAGATCATCTACAAAAAATAGTTTCTACGCAGTTTCTATAGATACCGAAAAGAAAGAGTTAACATCTAAAGAGAGTAGGCACCAAACAAAAGTTTGTGGCATGGTAGGAAAAGGAAAGTTAAAGAAGAAGAAGCTGAGGTGGACTCGGTAAATATGAGGATATCACATCCCACAAACAAAGTAAATTCTATTTTTACAATAAAAATTAGTAGGTAAGCCATTAGCCAACCATGATCATACCACGTTGAATACACCAGTTACCGTGAGATCACTGAAGATAGGCAACGTCGGGCGTGGTCAGTACTTGAATGGGTAACCGCTTGGGAACACCACGTATCGTTGATTCATTTTTCCGGCCCAACCCAGGCTGGGTGAGGTCAATGTGGGTAGCTGGTTTGCAAGTTTCCAGCGAATGGAGGGTAAAACTGAAAGAAGGGTAGATGTTAAAGAGACAATACCCAAATTAAAAAAAAAAAAACATGATCAAACTGGAGAGTTAAGAAACGATAACTGGAATTCAGATGGCAGTCGTTAATAAATTTTCAGAATTATTCAGAAGACGTTAAGCCAAATTTAAAAAAAAAAAAAAAAAAAAAAAAATAGGTAAGCCATTAATGGATTGGCAGAATGATTTCTGCCAAATTGATTTGTAAGATTAAATGTGGACACCCTGCATATAATTATTTTTTACCGCACAAAGGGCTTGACCCCTTCATAAATAAATAGATATACCTAATTGTGCAATAATCTGGGTGTTGTCCAAGATCTAACTTTAACTTGAAGTACTTCCAATCTGTTAAATATGGAAATCATTATTTTAATGATCTTTCCGTCGCATTTCTCTTTTCCTCTTTTCCTCGAAAGCTCAAAGCTTCACAAATAATAAGAAGAGAAACCATTAAAATAATGAGTCAGATGCCTGCAAAATAATATTTCTCGGGGGATTCAAACTGAATGAGAGCAATCAATTTTTTTTTTTTTAATCTTTGTTGTAAAATAAAATTATTACACTACTGAGAGGGCCGGGGTCATCAGTAATAATATATTGAATAGAGAATATAAATATGTAACCCTGGTGAATATTTGTTTTGAATGCAGGTAATAGGTATATGAGATATTATGAGTATTATATGAGTGAATATACATAACATAGAATCTACCTAACATATAAATATGTAATCCTGGTGAATATATGTTTTGAATGTAGGTAATAGGTATATGATATTTTATGAGTATTATATGAGTGAATATACATAACATAGAATCTACTTAACATATAAATATGTAACCCTGGTGATTATTTGTTTTGAATGTAGGTAATAGGCATATGAGATTTTAGGCGTATTATATAAGTGAATATACGTAACATAGAATCTATTAACATATAAATATGTAACCCTGGTGAATATTTGTTTTAAATGTAGATAATAGGTATATGAGATTTTATGAGTATTATATGAGTGAATATACCTAACATAGAATCCTGGTTAATATTTGTTTTGAATGCAGGTAATAGGTATATGAGATATGAGTATTATATGAGTGAATATACCTAACATAGAATCTACTTAACATATAAATATGTAACCCTGTTGAATATTTGTTTTGAATGTAGGTAATAGGTATATGAGATTTTATGAGTACTATATGAGTGAATATAACTAACATAGAATCCTGGTTAATACTTGTTTTGAATGTAGGTAATATGTATATGAGGCTTTATGAGTTAATATACGTAACAAAGAACCCTGGTAAACATTTGTTTTGAATGTGGGTAATAGGTATATGAGAGTTTATGAGTATTATATGAGTGAATATACCTAACATAGAATCCTGGTTATTTTTTGTTTTGAATGTAGGTAATATGTATATGAGATTTTATGAGTACTATATGAGTGAATATACCTAACATAGAATCCTGGTTAATATTTGTTTTGAATGTAGGTAATAGGTATATGAGATTTTATAAGTATTATATGAGTGAATATAACTAACATAGAATCTACTTAACATATAAATATGTAACCCTGGTGAATATTTGTTTTGAATGTAGGTAATATGTATATGAGGCTTTATGAGTTAATATGCGTAACAAAGAACCCTGGTAAATATTTGTTTTGAATGTGGGTAATAGGTATATGAGAGTTTATGAGTATTATATGAGTGAATATACCTAACATAGAATCCTGGTTATTTTTTGTTTTGAATGTAGGTAATAGGTATATGAGATTTTATGAGTATTATTTGGGTGAATATAACTAACATAGAATCCTAATTATTTTTGTTTTGAATGTAGGTAATAGGTATATGAGATTTTATGAGTATTATTTGGGTGAATATAACTAACATAGAATCCTGGTTAATATTAGTTTTGAATGTAGGAAAGAAGTATATGAGATTTTATGAATTAATATGTGTAACTAAGAAACCTGGTGAATATATGTTTTGAATATAGATAATAGGTATATGAGATTTTATGAGTATTATTTGGGTGAATATAACTAACATAGAATCCTGGTTAATATATGTTTTGAATGTAGGAAATAAGTATATGAGCTTTTCATTTGTGTGATCAATTGTGCGTCTACACTGAAAATACTTTAGGTTGATTATTGAAAATGAAAATCATACACGAAAAATTCTTATAGGTAATATTAATCAATTTTATTGTATCCTAAGATCGACTCTAAAATTTACTGCATAAGTAGAATTAATGGAGTTGTACTGTTTAGAATACACCTCAAAATACCCATTCTTAAACTTTAATTCAAATGGGATTTGTATTTGAAAGTATAGGTACATCCCATTATATACATCTCCATAGTAAAATATATGTTCACCTTGTCAACAGAAGGTATAAGGTACGAGTAGTTATAAAAGTAGATAAGAGTGCGAAACAACATCTCTTGTGAAAGAAAATATATGCATTCTGACGTGAACTTTGTAATAAAACAATATTTTGTCCAAACCACATCAAGAAAATATAAGTTTACGGATTGTTCAGCTTATTAGAAAATTTTTCAAATAAGTTTTTCCATCAAAAGTTTCATACTAGACTGGGAATAATGCATCAGGTTTGATGACGCAGGCTCCGCCCTAGAGGTATTACTTTCAGGGAGCAATAGTATACTCCTAAAGATCTCATAAATCACGTCAGTCCGTTTGATTCGTTGTGGCGAAAAAGTAAGAAAAAAAAATAAAGTGGCATTCACACTACACGAAATAGAAAAAAAAACTAAAGTAGCATTCACACTACCCGAAATAGAAAAAACAAATTAAAGTATCGTTCACACTACGCGAAATAGAAAAAAAACTAAAGTAGCATTCACAGTACGCGAAATAGAAAAAACAAACTAAAATATCGTTCACACTAGGCGAAATAGAAAAAAAACCCTAAAATATCGTTCAAACTACGCAAAATAGAAAAAAACTAACTAAAGTATCGTTCACACTACGCGAAATAGAAAAACAAACTAAAATATCGTTCACACTACGCGAAATAGAAAACACTGACTAAAGTATCGTTCACACTACGCGAAATAGAAAAAATAATAAAGTGGCATTCACAAAATGCGAAATAGAAAAAAAAACAACTGAAGTAGCATTCACACTACGCAAAATAGAAAAAAAAATAAAGTAGCATTCACACTACACACAGTAAGTGACAGTGTCAGTGCTCTCCGACGCCGTACCTGATCTTCGCAGTGATTTGACATGAAACTATCTCCATTGTCTGAGCACGGAGAAAACACTGACGGGTGTTACTAAAATCACTGTGAGATCACTGTCACTGACACTTTCACTGTGTAGTGTCGATGCTCCTTAACTTCTTCAATTTGGTTTTTTACCTTTTCGCTTGCCTGTCGTTGCCTCGTAGAGATTTGAAGTGTAATGCATTGACAACGTCTAATTATTTATGATCGAAACATAATATCGTTCACACTACGCAAACAACTGAAGATAAGAAGATGAACTTTAAGTGCATTCTAGGAATACATTCTAGAATTCACTTTTTGAAACAATTGAAAATAAGAAGATGAACTTTTAAGTGCATTCTAGGAATACATTCTAGAATGCACTTTTTGAAACAATTGAAAATAAGAAGATGAACTTTTAAGTGCATTCTAGGAATACATTCTAGAATGCACTTTTTGAAACAATTGAAAATAAGAAGATGAACTTTTAAGTGCATTCTAGGAATACATTCTAGAATGCACTTTTTGAAACAATTGAAAATAAGAAGATGAACTTTTAAGTGCATTCTAGGAATACATTCTAGAATGCACTTTTTGAAACAATTGAAAATAAGAAGATGAACTTTTAAGTGCATTCTAGGAATACATTCTAGAATGCACTTTTTGAAACAATTGAAAATAAGAAGATGAACTTTTAAGTGCATTCTAGGAATACATTCTAGAATGCACTTTTTGAAACAATTGAAAATAAGAAGATGAACTTTTAAGTGCATTCTAGGAATACATTCTAGAATGCACTTTTTGAAACAATTGAAAATAAGAAGATGAACTTTTAAGTGCATTCTAGGAATACATTCTAGAATGCACTTTTTGAAACAATTGAAAATAAGAAGATGAACTTTTAAGTGCATTCTAGGAATACATTCTAGAATGCACTTTTTGAAACAATTGAAAATAAGAAGATGAACTTTTAAGTGCATTCTAGGAATACATTCTAGAATGCACTTTTTGAAACAATTGAAAATAAGAAGATGAACTTTTAAGTGCATTCTAGGAATACATTCTAGAATGCACTTTTTGAAACAATTGAAAATAAGAAGATGAACTTTTAAGTGCATTCTAGGAATACATTCTAGAATGCACTTTTTGAAACAATTGAAAATAAGAAGATGAACTTTTAAGTGCATTCTAGGAATACATTCTAGAATGCACTTTTTGAAACAATTGAAAATAAGAAGATGAACTTTTAAGTGCATTCTAGGAATACATTCTAGAATGCACTTTTTGAAACAATTGAAAATAAGAAGATGAACTTTTAAGTGCATTCTAGGAATACATTCTAGAATGCACTTTTTGAAACAATTGAAAATAAGAAGATGAACTTTTAAGTGCATTCTAGGAATACATTCTAGAATGCACTTTTTGAAACAATTGAAAATAAGAAGATGAACTTTTAAGTGCATTCTAGGAATACATTCTAGAATGCACTTTTTGAAACAATTGAAAATAAGAAGATGAACTTTTAAGTGCATTCTAGGAATACATTCTAGAATGCACTTTTTGAANTTTTTTTTTTTTTTTTTTTAATTTGGCTTAACGTCTCTTTAACATCTTATTGGTCATTCAAGGCGGGAGTCCACCATCCATTCGCTGGAAACTTGCAAACCAGGTACACACATTGACCTCACCCAACCTAAGTAGGGCCAAAAAAATAGCCAGCATCACGCGAATCCACGTGAACACCCACATGGTACATGGTTCAGTGATATAACGGGAACTGGTGTATTCAACGTGCCATAGACGTTGGCTATATACATAATTAACTCCGCAAATATTTCCGTTGTTGAGATATCTTGTGGAGATGCACACACGGACCAGTTGGCTAAAATTTTAAATTTGGACTCTGGTTCATGTTCGTTTGACCGTACCTCAAAACTTGTTTAGACATTGAAAACTTGACATCGAAAATTTCAGCCCAAATTAAAATACTTTCTTTTTTTTATATAAATTTGGAAAGTCGTGTGATGTTCACACCAGATTTCTTTTCTTCTTCTTCTTTTTTTTTTGCGTCAAGACATTTTTGTGTGAAATATTAATATTTTCATCTTCATTCTTTACATTTGTTTTGTGCTGATTTCATGCTGACATCTTGATGTCGCCTTCTTTTCTTCTTCAACTAAGTGTTAGTTTATGTTCATATTATTTGACCGTACGAAGTGAGGTCTAGTTTACGCCTGACAGCTTTAACCCTCATGTTCGGTACTCCTGACAGCTTTGACCCTCATGTTCAGTACTGCTGACCTGAACGCTCATGTTCGTTACTCCCGACTGCTTAACGCTCATGTTCGTTACTCCCGACTGCTTAACGCTCATGTTCGTTACTACTGACATCTTAACGTTCATGTTCTTTACTCCTGACAGCTTAGCGCTCATGTTCGTCACATATAAAGAGATTTCTTCTTTGAAAACCAAACACAATAAACAATGTGCTAAGTTGCCACATCTCTAATTTATTTCTATTCAAAGTGTTTTTTTTTTTTTTTTTTTTCAAGCATTTGGCTCGGAACTTTGAGTATGTTGCGAGAAATTTCTCTTTAAGATAAAGTACCGAGGAGGACAGTCGAGCTGGAAAAGTTTTTATATTTTAAACGCATTTGAATTTTGAACTTTTGGACTTTGTCCAAGAAACTGTCCTTTTCATTTTTATATTCATGAGGTTGGAAACATAATTGAGTACAGAACATCATTTAATTAAGATGAAAAAGATTAATTGTTACCTGGATGTAGCAACGATGCTACAATTGTCCTCACGAAGAAAGATTCAACAACACATTCTTTGATGTGGCAACTTTGCGACAATTGTCCTCACGAGGAAAGATTCAACAACGCATTTATTGATGTGGCAACTTTGCGACAATTGTCCTCACGAGGAAAGACTCAACAACGCTTTCTTTGATGTGGCAACGATGCGACAATTGTCCTCACAAGGAAAGATTCAACAACGCATTTCTTGATGTGGCAACGATGCGACAATTGTCCTCACGGGGAAAGATTCAACAACGCATTCCTTGATGTGCAACGATGCGACATTGTCCTCACGAGGAAAGATCCAACAACGCAATCCTTGATGTGGCAACGATGCGACAATTGTTCTCACGAGGAAAGATTCAACAACGCATTCCTTGATGTGGCAACTTTGCGACAATTGTCCTCACGAGGAAAGATTCAATAACGCATTCCTTGATGTGGCAACGATGCGACAATTGTCCTTACTAGGAAAGATTCAATAACGCATTCGTTGATGTGACAACAACGCGACAATTGTCCTCACGAGGAAAGATTCAACAACGCATTCCTTGATGTGCAACGATGCGACAATTGGCCTCACGAGGAAAGATCCAACAACGCAATCCTTGATGTGGCAACGATGCGACAATTGTTCTCAAGAGGAAAGATTCAATAACGCATTTCTTGATTTGGCAACTTTGCGACAATTGTCCTCACGAGGAAAGATTCAAAAACGGTGTCCCTATCCGAGTAATAAACAGGTCCGAAGATACTTAACTTCAGTGATCATACGGGAAATAATCGAAAAGAAACCTTTTTCAAAAGACGTTCGTGGCAGAGTGTGCGTCACACTTTGCTTGCACCAAGGAGGTTCCGGGTTCGATTCTTGGACGGGTGAAAAATTTGAAAAAGTTGTTTTTTATTTTTCTACTTGATCTGGTTGTGCTTGGGGTAACTGAGACTCATGAGGACTATTGAGTAACTATGGAAACATCGCCAAGTGGCAGCATTATAATGTAAAAATTGTTAACGTGGTATCTTATTGATATTGGAGCGAATGTTAAAAATACCTTGTAATGCTATGATGCTCATAAACATTGTGACATATTAACACAAAGATTATCTTTTTCTTTTCTACCATGATACGTATACGATATGAAGAAGGTTGTCCCGCCATCTTCTGAAAACGTCTGAGGTCGATAAAAATAAAATGAACTGCTATGGAAGGCCCGAAGTAAAAAAAGAACACAGGAAAAAAGAAGGCCAAGAAATATGTTTTTCAAAATTTAAAGACCGATATTGAACTCGAAAGTAAGAGCCAACTAGGTTTGGTAGTAATGTACATTTCCTGTCTAAAATTTGGTATCTTCCTTCTTGGGTCCACAATACAATCACGAAGCTGAGGAAAAAATCCAGGTCCTGTTATGTTATTTTTTTGGTATTCTTTCAGGCCTCAAAACATTTTTCCCTGCGTGGTGAAAAAAAAAAAATGCGTCACCTTGAAACCTATTTTGTATAAGTACACAAGTACAAAAAATCTTGGTCACCCTAACGGTGATACAAAAAATATCAATACCCTCTCAAATGTGGTCATCGAGGGGAGCAGACCAGCTTCATTAGGTGATGGTCCTAAACCAGTGTAAATACAGAAGGTTTGGTGTTAGGAAGGGCATACATCAGCCTTGTAAAAACTGCACTTTAAACCAATGATGCGAGATCATCACCATATAAGCTAGTTTATACGCAGTTTCAATTGATACTGTGGGAAGCAAGCTAGGGTTGCCGTGCAAGGAAAGTGCCTACTCCCTTTACAGCTAAAGGGAGTAGGCACCGACCAAAAATTTGTGGCATGGTGGAATTAAGGAAAGTAACGCCAATCCCAAATAGAATTGAGGAAAGGATGAAGTTAAAGAAGAAAGAATGAAAGATGTTATCTAATGGTAAACTATTTCAGATGGTAATGTAAGTTTTTTTATTAAAAATCCTTTCAAGAGAAACCTTGTTTTTATTTAGGAATCAAATGAGATACAAATCAGCTCTGTTCATGCTAAATTTGTAACAAAACCACCCTAATGAACAGTTTGTTAAAAGGGCCCCAGAGGATATTTTGTATCCTCTTCCCCTACTCCCGGTTTCGCCACGAGAAAATGTCTTTACTTTAAATGTCCGCTGGGAAGTATTTACAGCCCCAATTTGAAAAGATCATTTAAGACAGAGACTTTATTTGGTCATTTTACATAGAATTGAGTGAAATGGAACATTTACGATTTTCTATGACACTTTTAATACACCAGTTTCCGTTAGATCACTGAAGTTAAGCAACGTTTAGCGAGGTTGTTCCATGTGGGTGTCCACGTTGGTCCGTCCCGTGATGCTGGCTATTTTTTCTGCCCAACCCAGGCTGGGTGAAGTCAATATGGGTGGCTGGTTAGCAAGTTTCTAGCGAATGGAGGGTAAAAACCCCGTCTTGAATGAGATAACTGAAGTTCGCGCCTTTCGTAATACTGACTTGTCCCTGCCCAGCCCAGGCTGGGTGAGGTCAATGTCGGTAGCTGGTTTGTAAGAACCAATAGAAACGCTCGTGTGGAATGATTAGTAGATGTTTTTTTTTAATTTGACTTAACGTCTCTTTAACTATTTGGTCATTCAAGACGGGGGTTTCACCCTCCATTCGCTGGAAACTTGCAAACCAGCTACCCACATTGACCTCGCCCAGCCTGGGTTGGGCCGAAAAAAGAGCCAACGATACGTGGTGTTCCCAAGCGGTCGCCCATCCAAGTACTGACCACGCCCGACGTTGCTTAACTCCAGAGATCTGACGGGAATTGGTGTATTCACCGTGGTATGATCGTTGGCAAGTAGATGTTAAAAACACCTTTTAGCAATAAAATGATCAAATTCTTCAAGAAGAGAGGGCTTTGACGAACTGAACGACATCATAAGGTTAATGGGTTTGATGGTGCAATGGTAAGACGCTTGACTGGTAAACAATAGAGCGTGAATTTGAGTTATTTACCACAAAATAATAGCAGCCAAAAATCGATACAGGTGCGGTGTCAAGGGACTCAGTACTATTCGAGCTGTATAAATAAGACTAGTGCCCGTTGACAGAATCCTAATTAAAATGCATATAATTTAAAATGCCCAGTCAAATTAGATTTTCGCCTAGAAGAAATTAGTAAAAAGCGGGAAATGATTTTATTTCACGTTGGGCATTCCGAATAATGGTAATCTAAGTTTGCGACGGTTTCTGAGGTGAGCTGAATTTTTTAGCGGCCGGGGGCCGCTTAATTTTTACGCTAATTCTAGTTTTTGGCGTATAACATTCGAACGATGCATTTTATGAAAAAAAAATCTCTATCCAAACCTAATGACAATTGAATTTGACGTCGAATAACATATTTAAACGTTAAATTCGGCCTAGCGGTTTGGTCAGAATGGGAAGTAGAAAATAGGCTATTTTTTACAGTTTTTCAGAAAATTGTATTATACTCCAATATAAACGCATGTTATTCGCAATCAAAACCTTTGGTTATTCCAAATAAAAAATGAGATTAGATAAAACTTGTGGAAAATCAAATTTCACGTTCGGAGCATACCCACTTTCAAAATTTGTTCCATCCTACGCATAGATAGACGGAAAAATCTAAAAGAGGTCCTAGCCGCCGATTGGCCGCTAATATATGACTATATTGTAATTTTATGACGTCTGACCTCAAAATTACATATTTTATATTGAGAAATTTAAGTGTTATTTAATTTTATCGTCCAAGCAGAAGCAAACTATTATTACTATTATTCGGGATGCCCAACGTGAAATAAAATAATTTCCCTCTTTTTAATAATTTACTCTAGGCTCAGCTCTTTTTTGATCTAATTTGACTGGGCTACTACATTTGTTCTTTGTTTTATCTTCCCAATCGATCTTGGCGTACTCTCAATTCAAGCACTAATATTAAAATTAAAACAAAATATATTTTATTTTATTAACTATGTACATTATAACTTGCTCGAACTTCCTATGATTTATTAACTTTGTCTTAATTACTCCTGAACTCTTAATCCCAAACTCTCCTTATTATTCTTGCTACATTAACTTCGACCATATCCTGTGTGCTTTCTCGCGCCATGCCATTCCCCAACAAATTAAATGATAGAATTTTATTGTGCAACATGAAATCACATTACCGACCAACATTTTGTCCTTAATAAAGTCTAACATTAATTAATAAATATGCAATCACTTAAAATCGTAAGGCATTGATTAAAGGTCGATTCACGCTCAGCAGGGACGTGACACTCAGCAGTGACTGTTTCCTCCGTGTTCTGACAGTGTACTTGTGTTCGCGTGAGGCCGAAAGGGGCGATCTTTTCAGAGAATAATTATAACGATTATTTTGTAGCGATTCTGGTTCCAGAGAAGAAAAACAACGGACGAAAAAAAAAATCTGGTGCGAACATCACACGAATTTTCTTATCTATAAAAAGAAGAAGAAAGTACTGTAATGGCCTGAAATTTTCGATGTCGAGTTTTCAATGCCAAAAAACGTTTTGAACACCCCAGAGCGGAAATAAATTATTGGGCGGAGCCAAGCGTAGCCTTATACTCTCTACAAACTGCAAACATTTTTTACCTTACTCCTCCGAAACTATTCAACCGATTTTTACCAAATTTTTTTCTTCATATTCTGCATATACCCAAGGGTGCATATATCTATTTTCAGAACGATATCTTTAACCGTTTCCGATTTTTTGGCCGATTTTCCGATTTTTTACCAAATNGGTATTCTCAAAAAATCTTGTTTTAACGGAATAATGGAGCAATATGCTAAAGTTTATGTGGTGCGCGAAAATTCGAGGTGAAACGGATGGCTCCGCCCGTTTTTGTCTACGGACCCACCTAGTATACAAGTATTACACTTCAACCTAAGTTGTATTTTTCAATTTCTTATATGAAATTGATATAATATGAATTGGCACCAAATTTCAAGTTCTAGTTCTTTCCATTCTCATTTTAGGCGAAACATTTGCAAATCACGCCATCACGTTACGGTGGCGACGAGCACACTGAATGCACTATCACTTTCACGTAACGAGCACACTGAACACACTATCACTTTCACGTAACGGCAATTTTAAATGTTTGCAAATCACGGTACGGTGGCGACGAGCACACTGAATACTGAATGTTCTATCACTTTCACGTAACGGCAATTTTAAATGTTTTCAAATCACGGTTCGGTGGCGACGAGCACACTGAATACTGAATGTTCTATCACTTTCACACGTAGCGGTACCTTTAGTCTTGCTGGGCAGATCACTTGCCGGGCAAGGTGCTGTCAAGTCTTTGCTGAGCTTCCGAAAACGTATGTATATTTTTCGAACGAATTAAATTAAAATTTTGAATGCGTTTTGCAGGATATTAAAATGCACTTTTTGAAGGGGTTCAATTCAATTCTTTATTTATTTTTAAATAATGATATTCTTATACAAAGGTATTTTTCCCAAGTCTTTTTAGACTTCTAAGAAAGTCTAAAAAGGATTGGAGTGCTTCGTACATTGACATCATTTGATAACCACAAAATTTTGAATGTTTTTTTTTTATATATATCCCTAGTTCTTTACGTCAGACGCCAACGTACGTTCTTTTAGAACAAACAAGAATTATTAATCCCCTCTTTCCCAATGTCCTCTGTCCTCCAAAGATTTTACTCAATTAGCATATTTTACATATTACAGCAGGATTTTGTTTAATACAAAAATTATAACATTGTAGGTTCCGACTTTTAATAATAACAAAAAAAGGAAAAAAAGGTTTTGTATTTTTAAAAAATCCTTTTTATTCTCAAAATTGTGTGGTTAAGGAAATTCCCGTTCCAAAAGTTAACATTATTATTTTTTCAATTGCTCTGGGAATATATCAGTTCATCCCCATCTTTTCCTTCTGGCCCTGATTATTCTGATGTTTTGCCTAACAAAGTTCATCCCTTATTTTTTCATTTAATTTTATTAGATCAAGTATCTGCCACACACAATCAAATTTTTTTTGTTTTCTCCATAAAGTCTGTTAACATTATTTTATTCGATGGTATATTAAGGTTCGTAAGATTAAATTTATTTGCCTTCAGAATCAACATGTGTAACTTCATGGGGGTGATCCCTTCTCAAAATCAAAAATCAATTGAATGGCTACCGGTCGAAAAATGACTTGAGCAACAGACATTGTGTCTATTATGGCGCATTCTGAATGAGGAGTCACTGCATTGATTTTTAGTTTTGTAAATTGCAGTCTCCCTGGCGTAGTGGGTATCACACTGCACGCGGGATACCCGGGTTCGAAACCTGGCGGAACCGATTTTTTTTCGGAACTGTGTTTGGTTGTTCGGGGTGCACTTAACCTCGAGAGGACAATTGAGTAGCTACTTTAATTAATTTTAGAGATAGTATTTAGGATGTTTGTAGTCATTATGAAATAATTTTTTAGAAAAATTTGTATGTCGTAACTGACGAAAGCGCTCGTGGCTCATCAAATTATTTGTAGTTGACACATACAAATTTTTCTAAAAAAAAGCTACTTTAATGTGAGTAGCGACCAGTGGCGGCATTACAAGAGGAAAAAATATGTAGTGCAGTGATGGATTAGTGTAGTGTCCCTTGTATTGCTGTGATACCCACAAATCTAGGTTGTGACAACACAATACTATGTGTTAACACAAATATAAATACATTTACATAGTTTTGCAAATTGATTACAGTCAAAGTTTTTGTTTTCCTGCATTGATTTTTAGTTTTGTAAATTGATGTTTTTAACGTTTTGTAAATTGATTACAGCCATAGTTTTTGTTTTTCCTGCGTTGATTTTTAGTTTTGTAAATTGATGTTTTTAACGTTTTGTAAATTGATTACAGTCATAGTTTTTGTTTTCCTGCATTGATTTTTAGTTTTGTAAATTGACGTTTTTAACGTTTTGTAAACATAGTTTTTGTTTTTCCTGCATTGATTTTTAGTTTTGTAAATTGACGTTTTGAAAGTTGGTTAGAGCCATAGTTTTTGTTTTTCCTGCATTGATTTTTAGTTTTGTAAATTGATGTTTTTGACGTTTTGTAAGTTGGTTACAGCCATAGTTTTTTTTCCTGCATTGATTTTTAGTTTTGTAAATTGACGTTTTTGATGTTTTGTAAGTTAGTTACAGTCATAGTTTTTTTTCCTGCATTGATTTTTAGTTTTGTAAGTTGGTTACAGTCATAGTTTTTGTTTTTCTGATATTTTTCCAAAATATCAGACAGTCTATTTAGCATGAAGTTCATGCCAAATTCACTCTCCACTACTAATGCAACATCATCTGCAAATCTAGTACAGTGTATTCAATGTCCGTTAATCCTTATTCCTTCAGTTTTGTCTTTCATCTCTTTCAAGGAAGCTTCTACAAAGATGTTAAATAAATATGTAGAAAGCGGCCATCCCTGTCTTACTCCTCTCCTAATCCTCCAAATATCTGATTCAGGCCATATTTCGGCCCATAAATTCAACAATATTACTTGGTCTTGTCATCATTTACTCCAAACATCTGATTCAGGCCATATTTCGGCCCATAAATTCGACAATATTACTTGCTCTTGCTATCATATACATTCTTTGACTTCCATTTACAAATAACTGCAAACGTAAAGGGAAAGTTTTGTGCAAATGTCAGTAGAATATGAAAACTTTTACAAAACTTTTTTTTCCAACAGATTTTTTCAAGTGATTACTGAAATACTGGAAGTTATTTATAAAAAGTTAACATTCCTAACTTTCAACACTTATGTGGTACCAACTATTTACACGTTCAATGGGTTATTAAATTGCTTCCAGATAACGGAGGAGATAATATATATCTTGAAAAAGTTTTCAGATATTTTCTTAAATTAAAAATAAAATCTTTCAAAATGATATTCTGAGTGAGGTCTATGTCTGAGTACACTCGCTCATGCTCCAGAAAATAAAATGATATTCTGTGTGAGGTCTATGTTTGAGTACACTCGCTCATGCTCCAAAAAATAAAATGATATTCTGTGTGAGGTCTATGTCTGAGTACACTCGCTCATTCTCCACAAAATAATATGGTTGCCACTGCCACACAAGCATAATTTTAGGACCCTATAGTAAAGAAAATGTTGTCTTGCTTGACAGCAACCTCCCGGGTCTTAAAGGGCACAAACGTTCTTGAGAAAGTATGCTATACGTTAAGTTTGAATGACTATAAAAATTAAAATAGTATCGGGATTCAGGGACTTCGGAGGTTAAATGATGTGAATGGCTAATTGCAGAAAGGGGTCATGTCCGCAAAATTAAACTTTTGGAGAACAAAGAAAAATTGTAGAAAAATGTACCTACTTCTATATTTCTTAAAAACTATGGAGCCTCCCAAAATTTTCCCACTGATATACCACATGACTCCTTTTCGCAATGCATGATTTATCTTAGGACATAGATATAACCCTTTTCTGCAATCAACTTATACAAACATCTACCCACTATTGGAAATAAAAGAAAATTCATTGAGGAGTGCGTCAGCGTTCCACCGGCCTTGTCAAGCATTGTGGCAGGGTGCCTGCCTAATGAGTTCAGAGTTGTTAAGAAAGCACCCCGCCAGAGGTGTGAAATTGAGTTTCCAAAGTGCGAAATGTTGCGAACAAAAGGCAAATGAGAGATTTGCGAGATTTGTAAGGTTTTTTAAAATAAGTGAAATTAATGAAAAAAAGGGAGGCTTAAAAAGGGAGAAAAAAGATATACAATTGAGGAGTGCACTGTTTTGATGTCAGTGCTTTTCGTAACTAATGACTTAGCGGGAACTCTTTAGCGCAAAGTGGTTTTTTGGGGGATAATAAATTTGTAGAGTACAAAACAGAAATCTTTGAAACAAAATGTTTCTATCAGTGTCTCTTATTGCCACCTCGACTTTTTGTCATGGAACCGATTCGTTCTTTCATACTCCTCATTAAGTTCTGAAAGATCTCGTGTTGTATGTTCGCCAATTCCTCTCTCACCGCTTCCTCTGACTGTCTGAGATGTTATGAAACAAATTACTTGACTCAGGCATGACTTTGAAGCATGCCCTGCATATGTTCATTTGGATTTAAGACCAATATACGATTAAGCCATCATCAAAGACTCAATAAAACCTCAGAAACACGGTTAGTCCCCGACATTTTTTTTTCATTCAAAATCGATATAACTAATACATATTCCTTTCTAGTACAGTCAAGGAAAAGGCTATGGCATGCCAATGGGCTAGAATGGACAGGAAGAATTCTAATTTTGTTCTCTATCCTTATCATTCACGAGAACGATACTCAATCAGCTGAAATGCCGATTGCAATTCCGACTCCAAAACTCGCTATTTCAACATACACTAGTAGCTCAAGATGATCAGGTGTTCACGTTAGTGTTGTAGTCATTAATAGAAAAAACTACCTTAATACAATTCTTTTTAAAATTGTATTAAGGTAGTTTTTCAAAAAAACACAATTCTAGGCCCCCCAAATTTCATTAACATATCAAAATTTTACGTTTCTACAACAAACTGCTAAAAAGATAAAAATTATTTTCATGATTTTGCCCCGGGGAGCCCAGGGCCCCCAAAAACCCATGAAGAGTCCTAAATATGTATACCTAATTTCGTCAAAATCGGATAATTGTGGCTTGTATCGCGTGACAAACAAACATACATACATGTCAGGATGTATATGGGAGTCAAAAGTTGAGTTCACTAACGTTCGCAATTAGTTTCTATAATGTATTCGCTATAATCTCCAGTAAGATTTCCTTTTCTTCACGTACATTAATAAATCATGAATGAATTGGAACAAATTACACCTTAAGAATGACTAATGAAATAAAAGAAAACTCGTATGACTTACCTTTGCTTTTCGGTATGATGCTGGAACTTTCCTTTATAAGTATATCCTGACCATCTTCTCGCTTCCACGTAATATGTGGCTTGGGATATCCTCTTGCTTTACAAACAAGTTTGATAGTTCCCCCTTCTGGTGCCATAATATCGCTTGAAGTTTCATCATTGAGGATGTCTGGAGGGACTACCACATCCAAGTACCCCATCTGAAATTTAAAAATAAACCGGAAAATGGGATATAATTTTTTTTCTCTCTCTCTCTCTTTGAGAGAGAGAGAGAAAAAAAGAAGATAAGTCGTCATATATTTGTGTAATAAGAGTTGAAGAGGAGTAGGGATGAGGCCCTTTATTATCCCCTTCCTAGTTTAGATAAAGAGGTCATACGAAAATGTTAGGTTATTTTAAATTCGATACCCAAAGAAATGTAAGCGAGAAAGGTCAAGTAGCATATTAACAAAATCTTAATATATAAATCAGAAATTTGTGTGTACCTATGTATCTATGTACCATGCGCCTATGCATGAGGGGTTGTATGTTACAATATTACAGCCCAAACGGTAGCAGATACCGAAAAATTAATGGGAATGACCCCCCCCCTCCCCAAAATCATAATCTACGACCCCAGGAAAATTATCAGAACTAAAATATGTCAAGCCGTTTTCGAGTTACGGCCAAATTTATAATTTATTCAACAAAATAGGACAGTCACGGTCAGATATCTTAAAATTTGTCGCGACAACATATCAACTCAAAGCGAGAAAGTTTTAGGTTGCCGTTTAGTCCTTATTTTAGGACATTTTCTGCAAGGTAGGGGTAGCCATTCCATTCGAAACGGGGAACGGGAAAAATAAAATTTAGAGAATACTAAAAAGTCAGAATGGCCGCGCCCCTAAGGCGCCTGGCGAAACGTTTGAATCTTCGTTTTTAAAGGTTGCAATATACAGGGTGGACACTAACCAATAATACCCCCCCACAATATATCTAAAACAAATTAAGGATACCAGGTGAAATGTTGAGGAAGTTCGATGAAATCTCCGGGATTTTGAGGTTATGGCAAAGTGTCTTCCTTTAATACAATCATACCTAGCCCCAAAATCGCCAGTCTGGTGCGGTCAAAACATGGAGAGGGGTATTTATTTCTGAACATGTGAAACAGTGAGGAAGTTATTTTGACGTATCAAGCAAAACGCTCGTTTTGCAACGCCAAGAAAACAAAACGAGCGTGGTATACCTAGTTTGTCCACTAACCGTGAAAAAGTACTATGTTTGGTCACTGTATGTGCATAAAAATTGAATATATTTTTTGATTGAGGGGTGGGGGGGGGTGTCTGACTTGTGCCAAACTAGAATATGAATTCAATTGAAAGAAGATTCTTTCTGGATGTTATTTATTTGGCACAAAATAAAAATTTGTGAAAATATAAAGTTGAACAAACAAAACATACTTATAAGTACGTGACGGTTTGACCACGACAAACAAAAGTTGAAAATAATGAGACCAATTACGAGTTGTCATCATCATAATGGACATAGCTTTTACAGAAAAGTTTAGATGTTCTAAAGTTTGAATTCTTGTTTGTAAAATGTTCATTACAGTAAGCAGGAAATTGAAATTGCATTGGGCATTGGGATGTAAGGACATAATATAATGAAGCAGAAGATATTTTGAAAGAAAAAAGATGAAAGCTAAAAAGGTGATAAAAATTATTTCAGCTAATAATTGAAGCCGAAAAGTTGTGACTTTTGGTTTATACTTACCAGGGAAAGGAGAGAAAAAACGAAAGTTTAACCGGAAACGAGTTATCACCAAAATAACTTTATGGCGGTAAAATTAAACAGCCCAAACGGTAAAAGATATTAAAAGATGTTCGGGAATGGATCCACCCCATAAAACCAAAACCTCTACCAAAAGTATACACTTTTTTCCCAGTTATGGCAGATTTTCTGACTATGCCGATAAAAATAATATGAATTCGACTGCCAAGGGTTTTCCAACGAATTCGTAGTTGGGGAAATACTTATTTGGTTATTTGAATTGTTTCTAATACTGATTTCCACTCAACAATCTCCTCACAATTTTTGTGGATATCAGCATGGTTAATATGTCAGTGGTTAGTGCGCTAGTCTTGCACTCGGGAGACCCGGGTTCAAATCCTGGCAAGGGCAATACTTTGTCACTGTGGTTTGCATGTTTTTGGGCCCACTCAGGACTATGAGCAACTATGGAGAAAAATGTGCATAGCGACCCGGTGCCTGCATTGTAGGTAAAATAGAAAAATTCAAATTAATTTGAGAATTATTGAAAAATCCTACAATGCTGCAGTAAGCAGTTCTGATAGTTGATCATCTTGGACTATACTCAGCACTTTAATCAAAGTAGTGAGTATGCGTCTGTCTGATAATAAAATGTATCTGAATCCCCTGATGAGGACTCTATACTCAACGTGAGACGTCAGACATAACAATGACACACTTGCAATATGATAAACGACGTTACTCTTCTGAATAAATACCTTGCAGCGTTTTAGGATTTCAGAGAAAAATGTTGATCAATAAATAATATTGCAATGACAAAGAATCTTCTTTCAAAAATAGGTTAACACGTCAACCTTAATGGAGGACGTCACATCTATCTGCGAGAATAAAAGACTCAATATACCGGTATGCCTTTTGAAAGGTGCATGAGCGAATCTTGAAATTTTAAAGAATTGTGGCTTTAAAATTCCCGGTGTTATTTTTTTTTTTTATTTTTTTTTTTAAAAAAAACAGGAACGACTTCTTAATAGGTCACCATATCTTGTTCACAAAAGCTCTTGATGTTTCATCAAAGTCGCATCAAGCACATTTCCTCTAATTTTGATGAAATGCTGGTATTTTCAATGTAGGTCCCCAAATGCTTCCATATCTATTTCATCAAACAATTGCCTTAACTATTTCACCTGTGCGTGAATATTTTTCGTGATATGTTTATATTTTGAGATTTTTTAGGGTAAATTTAAAGTAATTTCGTCTATACATGGAAAGAAGAATGTGGCCACCGAGGGAGCACATCAGCTGACGATCCCAAGCCCGTGTAAGTACAGAAGATTTGTTGTTAGTAAGGAGGAGCCATTGAAAGAACTCTGATTCAAACCAATGATGGAAAGGCCGCAACAAAATAGATTAAGTGAATTGAGGTGGTTTGGTTATGTGGAGATGAGGGATGAAAATGAGGGAGACAAGAAATAGAGGAGACAAGAGAAAAGGGTGGACCAGAGTCGAGATAGAAGAATAAGGTGGATGAAGACTTGAGAGAGAAGGGATGGAAAATGGAGGAGGCACTGAAGAAATGTATGGAACAATTGAAGAAGGACAACACCAACCACCTCTTGAAATGAAAAAGATGTGAAAATGAGATGGTATTTCACCATCTATTGAAATGAAAAAGATTGAGATTGATATATCTTTCGATAGGGTCCAAATAAAAATCTGGGTTCCCTGATTCTTTTATAAACTAAAGCTAAGACGAATGAAGAACAATGCCGGGAAAATGATAACTCAATAAAAAGTGCATCTAATAATTTTATGCAGTTGAGAATTGATTGCATATTTTATATTGCACAAAATGAATGGAAACGACAATGCGATAGAAGCGAGAGCATAAATATAATAATTGAATGTTTAAATCAGGGCCGTATCCGTATACAAATTGTGACATGCCGGCACACGCGTGTCCCAGACACACACATGCATGTGTCTCAGTTTACGCGGTACCATTAGGAAATATGGCGACACAGTTTTCTGACGTGTGTTGCGTTGCGTGTACTGTGCCGCGTGCGTCTCAGCTTCCCTGTCTAAGGGACAATGATTCTAAAGCGCTTATGGTCACGCCTGTATCCAGGATTTTAATTTGGCGGGGGGGGGAGCGAAGTTTCAAGTCTCTACGTTGAGCCATCGTGGAGCTACGTTAATTATCAGTCAGTCAGTACGTCAGTATACCAACTGGGCTTTGCGTTTTATCTATATAAAAATATTAATAAGGAAAGTCGTGTGCTGTTCAAACAACAGATTTTTCTCTCTAATTTAAAAGGTTTATTCTTTTGACTTCTCTCATTCTGTTACATGTGAAATACGATGGGGTTAAATATTTTTTGTTCTCTTCCTAACTGATCCATTTCTTAATCAAAAAAATGCCTCCACAAAAGGTAGGTAAGTATTATTCTTCTTATTCCCAAATGACCATATAGGATGAAAAATAGAAGTGAAAAAAAAATGTTTCATTTAACGCTACTGACAAACAATAGTGCGAGTGCCGTGTATTTTCATTTTCCAAGTTTATGTGGGTGCACAAATACATTCTTAATTCTCTAAGGGTTGACACGAGGTTTTCACTCATTATGATGTGTGTACCTATGTCACAGGTAAATTCTTCACATTAACACAAGTTTATAGATAACTAGCTGTTTTCCCGTACTTCGCTACGGTTACAAAATTCAGCAACAATTTCGAAATCGCGTAATTAAATCTCCTAAATTTTAGATTTTTGGTGGAACCGACCCCCCAGACTGAACACGGCTCCAATTTAGAAAATTCAATATTTTACTCAGATATTACTTTTTGCACTGCGGAACACCTTCTTATAAAATTTCAACTTTCTCGCTCATTCCGAAGTGATACTTCTTAACTATGGGTTTTTGGTGGAACCGACCCCCAGAGTGAGCATCGCTCATGGTTAGAAAATTCAATATTTCATTCAAGGATATGACTTTTTGTACTTCGGAACACTTTTGTATCAAATTTCAGCTTTCTCGCTCATCCCGAAGTGGTACTTCTCAATTCCGATTTTTTGGTGGTGAAAACCGTNACGTGTGGACCGTGTGGTGATTGAGAATGTAACATCTCACTCGTACTTTTCAACCCCATCTGTAATCCAGAGCTTAAAGTTGAGCGATTTATTTTTTTCAATTCTGATTGATGGAATAAGAGAAAAGAGAAGCGATAAGCTCTTCAAATTATTTACTTTATTGTGATGATTTTAAAAATTTAAAAACTATAAATTGCGAGAAAGACTACATTTGTCTTCAACAAGATATAATTTCAGTTGAACAATGGCTAAAAAACACCCCTTTGGTACTAAGAAACAATTATCCGAGTATCACTGTGAAATTAATAACAAACAGATGAAGCGTGTAAATACTAAAAAAGATCTCGGTATAATTTTTCAGTCCAATCTATACTTTAACTAACACATCCTTGCATCCTCCTCAATCGCTTTAACTTCATTCAACTTCTTATGAGCAAAGATGTGTGGTATGTCATAAGATAAGTGTCTATGGAGCTGTCTGCGAGCATCCTTGCATCCTCCTCAATCGCTTTAACTTCATTCTACTTCTTATAAGCAAAGATGTGTGGTATGTCATAAGATAAGTGTCTATGGAGCTGTCTGCGAGCATCCTTGCATGCTTCTCAATAGCCTTAACTTCATTCTACTTCTTATAGGAAAAGATGTGTGGTATGTCATAAGATAAGTGTATATGGAGCTGTCTGCGAGCATCCTTGCATCCTTCTCAATATTTTTAACTTCATTTTATTTTACAACAACTTCCAGGATATTATTTTTTGTTATTTGTTCTCGACATGGAATCAACTCTCGCTATATGAAAAGCAAAAAATATATTTTCGAGTAATTTGTTTTTCCTTTTCCTCTCTAAGAACTTCTTATCTTTCCACCCCGATTTTCTCGTTTTTTTTTTGTAGATTTTTCCCCCAAATCTCGCTTTATGATAAGAGCGGAAATAAAATTGTCCCTGTCGACGTCCTTGTGTTTTTATCTCTATACGTCTTGTATGTGTTCTATAGGGTTGAACAGAAAATATACTTACAAAACAAATTGAACACGTTATGGAACAAATCATTTCCAAAAATAAATCTGCATGTACTTTGAAAATAAATCTGCATGTAGTTCACGTCTACATGTAGTTCTAAAATAAATTTACACGTAGTTCACGTCTACATGTAGTTCTAAAATAAATCTACATGTCATTCACCTCTACATGTAGTTCTAAAATAAATCTACATGTCATTCACGTCTACATGTAGTTCTAAAATGAATGTACATGTCGTTCACGTCTATATATATTCTAAAATAAATCTATATGTAATTCACGTCTACATGTATTCTAAAATAAATCTACATGTCATTCACGTCTACATGTATTCTAAAATAAATCTACATGTCATTCACGTCTACATGTATTCTAAAATAAATCTACATGTCGTCCACGTCTACATATATTCTAAAATAAATCTACATGTAATTCATGTCTACATATATTCTAAAATAAATATACATGCAATTCACGTCTACATGTATTCTAAAATATATCTACATGTAATTCACGTCTACATGTAGTTCTAAAATAAATGTACATGTCGTTCACGTCTACATATATTCTAAAATAAATCCACATGTAATTCACATCTACATATATTCTAAAATAAATCTACATGCAATTCACGTCTACATATATTCTAAAATAAATCTACATGCAATTCACGTCTACATATATTCTAAAATAAATCTACATGTAGTTCTAAAGTCAATGTACATTTCGTTCACGACTACATGTATTCTAAAATAAATCTTCATGTCATTCACGTCTACATATATTCTAAAATATATCTACATGTAATTCACGTCTACATGTAGTTCTAAAATGAATGTACATGTCGTTCACGTCTACATATATTCTAAAATAAATCCACATGTAATTCACATCTACATATATTCTAAAATAAATCGACTACATGTATTCTAAAATAAATCTTCATGTCATTCACGTCTACTTATATTCTAAAATAAATCTACATGTAATTCACGTCTACATGTAGTTCTAAAATAAATGTACATGTCGTTCACGTTATGGAACAAATCATTTCCAAAAATAAATCTGCATGTAGGTACTTTGAAAATAAATCTGCATGTAGGTAGTTCAGGTCTACATGTATTCTAAAATAAATCTACATGTAATTCACGTCTACATATATTCTAAAATAAATGTACATGTCGTTCACGTCTACATATATTCTAAAATAAATCTACAAATGACAGTCTTTTGAGGGCCCTTTAATGGTATATTTTCCATGTATGAACATTGAATAAATGTTAAATATAAGGAAACCTACACGAATTCGTACATTTATGATGGTTACGTTTTTTCTCCATCTCTCTCGCTTCATAGTCATCTAAATTGAGTGAGGTCTACAGCCATTAAATAGTGTTCTTATATTGTGTTGTTCCAAGAATAGATGAAAGATGGCCGAATGTTCCAGTCCACACTGAACATTGCAAGGATCTTAAAAAATCTTTTTGTTTTTTAGTAATTTCAAAAAAGTGTTGCTAAATTTTGGGATTAAAATAAAAGCTAAATTAAGGATTAATTTGAAAGGATCTGGAGCCACTATCCTTTCAAAAGGAAACTGCGTATTGAAAACTCTGCCAATGTGATACATTAGTTAGTTTATTTCAGTCAGAAAACATCAAAATGGCGGCTATTTAAAATTTCCTAGACATTACTTCGAAGAGTGTCTAAAAGTAGGCGACTTATGTCTAAAAAACAGGTTCCTCGACATTGGTGTCCTATGCAATCA
>CM022875.1:3260979-3274992 GCA_012654025.1 Pachypsylla venusta
TTATTTATAGGATTCTCAAGAAGGTCTAATACTTTTTTTCACCTTTGAAAAATTCCATCTTTAGTCATCAAATTTTGAATGATTTGTTTTTTAAGTTCCAGTTTTTACTTCCATAACCCCATCTTCAACATATCTTCACTCCTATTTCCTTCTTTTTTTTCTCTTCACTGAGTCAAACTTATAACATCTTTTGTTTTATTATTTTCAATTATAAACATTTGGAATTGTCACGAAAAAAAAAAAAAAAAAAAAAAAAAAAAAAAACCGTTCGAAATTTGATTTTAAGTTTTGAGGTCGTAGAATCCAAAAATTAAATAAAAAAAACCGTTTGTCCGCCGTAATGGGCACTTTTGCCAATTAGAGTTCATCGATTAGGATGAAAGTAATGTAGATCCCATCCGGGGTATAATTGTGCCCCGAAACTTTTGGGTACAATCGAATGTACCGTTGGACAATTTTTTCGGGTTTTAGCGGTTTTCACTTACCCTGACTAAAAAGAGAATAATAGGAGGGTCTCAGTACGCTTCGAAACTTTTTCTGGTGGTTTTAACCGCTTTTTACCGGTTTTTATTAATCCCGTCTAAAAAGATAATGGTAAGGGCCAGAAACTTAAAATTTTGGTATTTATGTTAAATTTAGGGTCTAATTATGCCCCAGAACTTGGGGGGTGGGGAGATTTAGCCAGGAAAATAAACTGAATCGACTGCCTTCATATTTCAAATAATATTTTGAAATTTTTGTCAAATAAATACAAAAAGCTTTTCGGGAAAAAGTTAAATCGACAGAATGGAATAAAACTTTGAAAATGTTTACCAAATAGTTTCACGTTAAATGCCGACATTCTTTGTGAGCTCTATCAGACTTTATGTTCAGGACGTTACTACCTACTTCATTTAGTTTTTAATTTTAAATAAAAACCTCTTATAAACTATTTTTCTATTTCTATATAAAGAAAAAAAACTTTCTATTTAGTACAGGGTGGCAGAATAATGAAAAAAGTTCGGGGAGTTGCGAGTATCGACCTAACTTGAGTGGAAAAGACGTAGGAATTGAGGAATGAGATAATGAAATTTTTGTCAAATAAATCATACATCATCATCATCAGCTCGTAACATGCCCATCTGGAGCAAGGGCATTCACCAAGCATTGGTGGCTTGATGGTTAAGTCTCTGCCTCTCAAATCCAAGGGTCCCGGGTTCAATTCCTAGCTGTGCCTAACTGATGAGTTCAAACAAGAACGAAACACGTGTCTTAGGCTGCTTTGTGGATAGGTATTTATACATTGTTCTATCTGCGTTGACAAATCAAGGTAAATGTTAAAAATATATATTCATGGTTTTTATTTAAAAGTTAATTCTTCATAGGTACTTCTCCAACATTCTTCATTCCAGTTGTTTTTCTAATTTCTGTGCTTCTTTTTTTATTATTCCGATGGTAGTAATTCACCGTTGACGTTGCTCAACTTCAGTGTTCTCATTTTGAAAAATATGAAACCCGGTATATAATTTTAGCTTGTCTTTTTTTTTTTTTTTTTTTTTTTAATAAAAAACTGAACTTTTTGTAAAATAGCAGCATGTAGATACCCATTTCTATATACTTCTTGAAATTTTCAAAGTTTATTGTTAAGGGTAGCGCGGGGCTATATTATGCAGTGGTGATTTATTAGCATAACTCTTCGTTCTTCACAAATAACTTAGTCAGAGGTCAGTAATCTCCTTATTGTGAGAGTCAAAATCCTCTTTCCATGTTGTTTATTAACAGACGAACTTATCACACGACATCGTATAACTATTAGATACCCTTTTGGTTTATTATTTTCATTAATGAATCCGCGGAATCGTCACAAATAAACCCACCTTCAAAATTTGATATTTTATATCAAATTTTGGATATCAAACTTTGATATACCCACCCTCAAAAT
This sequence comes from Pachypsylla venusta, assembly GCA_012654025.1. Classification (NCBI taxonomy): domain Eukaryota; kingdom Metazoa; phylum Arthropoda; class Insecta; order Hemiptera; family Aphalaridae; genus Pachypsylla; species Pachypsylla venusta. Next base: position 3,262,901 of record CM022875.1, read on the forward strand.
TTGATATATTCACCCTCAAAATTTGATATTTTATATCAAATTTTGGATATGGTATATCAAAATTTGATATATTCACCCTCAAAAATTGATATTTTATATCAAATTTTGGTTACGGTATATCAAAATATGATATACTCACCCTCAAATTTTGGATACGGTATATCAAAAGTTGATATACCGTATCCATCAAAAGAAAAATATCGGTTTCTCCACCCCGCAGTAAGCCATGAATTGAACTTTTGCCACTTAGCGATGACCGATTTGGATGAAATTGGCTCTGTAGGTCCCATTTGGCTCGAAACTTTTGTAGGGTTCAATACACAATTTTAGTGGCAAAAGTTCCGCTCATGTGACGTAAGTTTGGACGCAGAATTGGACCCCAAATGAAACCTACACACCTGATTTAATCAAAATCGGTAAACGGTATAAGTGCCTCTCACGGCGAAATTTTTTAATTTCGATTTTTAAAATCTCTAGTCTTCTTTCGTGTTCGATTCCAAAGGTTTGCAATTGAAAATAGTAAACCAAAACAGAGCCCACTTGGTGTATTAACTGACTATACAATAATTTACTGACTCATAAACAACGTAATTTACGAAATTTGGAAAATAGTATTATTTCGGGGCATAAGACTGAATGGACACCACTCCCCAAACCATAAAAAAACTTTCAGAAAAACTATGAACTCCACTGTATATTGGCTCTGGCCTCAGCTACGGCAGATTTTCCGAGATTTTTTCTAGAATTCTGCAGCTACCGCAGAAGAAGCATAAGAAATTGCGCTATTACTATACATACCTATTACTATACATAGAGGAAGTGTACCAAAAGTGGACCCCTCCCCTAAAGTGGACCCCTAGCCTATTTCTCACATAACGTAACTTGAGAGAAGGAGCGTGAGGGGAAATGATTTGTTTATTGTTGGAAATCTCATCTCCGACTCGGTCACAGTTTCAGTTGTAATAGTATTGATTTTAGATTTGTATTTTGATTATTGTGATTTTGAAAAATTTTCAAGGATAGTATATTCGGATTTTCTCTGGTAAGTGTTTATAAGTAGAATATATATGTGTTAAAATACATTGTTTTACTTCAATTTCTGATATTATTTTCTCTAAGCTTTTTAATTTAAAATGTCAGTGAAAAAAATTGTTTCGTCCACCAAAATTCCTAATGTGGACCCCTGAATTCCTAATGTGAATGTTCCGAATGTGGACCCCTGAATGTTCCAAATGTGGACCCCTGAATGTTTTTTTTATATATTTAATGAAGTGTAATCAAGAATACATTTGAAATAAGGTCCCAATTTCTTATTGCTCAAATATTTCACCACTCAATTGAAGAACATGGGGGTCCAATTTAGGAAACTTAGGGGTCCATATTAGGAGTCAAATGAGGGTCCACTTTTAGAGAACTTTTTTTAAAACATTAATTTTGAGAAATTTAACAAAAACATAAATATATTCATTTGCATTCCTTTTTTTGCATATTTGTTTATACTAAACGATTAACAACACTATAATTCTTTGCTTTTTCATGAAAAATAAAGTATTCGTGTTTTCTTTCCAAGATTTATTAGGAGAATTCAAAATGGGGGTCCACTTTTTGTCCACTTCCTCTACTATACTATACGCTATTACTATACATACCCTGTAGCCTCCTAGATGGTGAACAAGACACCTAAAAGTGGCATCTCTCCCTAAAGCAATTGACAAGTTGACAATGGGTTCAGCAAATTCTGGTTGATAGGCTTCTACTGAAACAGAATAAACACATTTTGCTATTATGACATTAAAATTTAGCAGTAAAAATAAAAAATAAATTTACCCATGAAATGATAGGGACCATAATTAGAGAAATTTACCTAGTTATAAGTTATAACTCTTCTATCAATAATATCCTGATGGGGTGCGTTCAGTAACAAGTGACTCTTCGGGGTCACATAGATTCCACCGCCGAANAAAAAAAAAAAAAAAAAAAACAGGTTCCTCGATATTGGTGTCCAATATAATTATTCAATATCCCATTGCAAGTGATTCGCCTAGTTTTAGACACTCTTGGAAGTCATGTCTTGGAAATTTCAAATGGCCGCCATTTTGAAACCAAACACACTAGACGTGTGAATTTTTTTGTAAAGCACTTCTAATTTTATTTTCCTTCTGAAAATGTATTACAAGATGCGGGTTCGTATTTAAAAAAACAAAAGATGGATCCCCCCTGGGGGCTACATGGGACCCGCCCCTGGAAAATTGGTCACACCATCAGGTGGATGTAATACCATAAAAAATTTTAAAACTCCAAATGAAAAGAATCGCATTAGACAGAGGGACATGGCTGTCTCACCAAGGAACTTATTGATACCAAAAACGGTCGTATTTTGGATTTTGGTTTTGCTAATAAGTTTTTGTTAATAAATATATAACCAAAAACTGTCAAAAAAACCTTTGTTGGAATTTGTTCCAGCCCAAATCGTACATTGACTCACCTAATTAGTGAGATAAACTACAAACGGAGCGCGCCATATAGGCTGCACACTATGGCATACACGAAACTTCTCTTTTTTTGAGGTCTAATTTTTTCAGCTTTTCATTTTGGACTGCCATCGTCTATCTGAAAAGTCGTTGTACATGTATGTGAAAGAGCTTTTACAGACGGAGACTATAAAACAATAAACAGTGTTCAAAATGTCTTATGAAGTGTTTGAAATCCTAATTTTATTGGAGCCCGTATGTCCGCACAGGAAATGTGTTCTCAAGTCAAAATATACTTTTGAGTATTTGGTCATTTATAAAATACTAGCTGAGTACCCGAACTTCGTTTCGAGAAGATGAGAGAAAAAAATGATNTTTTATATATATAGATGAGCGCAAATGGGCCAATTTAGAAATAGACTTGATTTGCTTTTTGAAAAACTACAACGAGTAAGGCAAATAAAATCTTATTCCTTGGATTTGGTATTAGGACTGATGTCCATACTATGTGGATGGCTTGCGACATCGACCATGAAAATTTGATATTTTTTTAAGGAACTACTAGAATGTAGCCACCGAGGGGAGCAAGTCAACTTTATTAGTTTTTCCTAATTTCATTAATTCAATAGTGGCATCATCGTATCCGATGGTAGCCAGATGAATGAGACAGCAGCTCTGGATAAGTTGTAGTATAATGCTTGTGTTTTTAATTGTCATCATACATCCGTTCTTGGAGGCTGATAATTGACCATGACAATCACTGCAATATAATTACGTCAGTAACATAAAGAGTTATAAACATAATGATATTACAGAGTTGCTTTCTGCGTTATTTTACACCATCAGCTCAGGTGGACTCGGCCCGTGAGGATGTCACCCTCAAGTAACTTCTTACAATCTCAAGTATGATTTACTTTTCCTCATGGAAAGTTAGCAAGTCATATATGGATTGGAAGAAATTACGCCTTCGGTATTCAGAAGGTAAATACAGAAGATTTGGTGTTAGGGAGGGCATCCAGTCTTTAAAAAAACTCTGCTTCAAACCAATGATGAGAGATCATCAACAAAAATCAAGTTTCTACGCAGGCTGTGAGAAGCAAGCTATTAGGATTACCGTGTCAGGAAAATGTTACAGCTGAAGAGATTTCGGGCACCGAACAAAAGGTTGTGGCATGGTAGAATTAAGGAAAACAACGCCAACCTCAAATAGATAAAAATATATACATATAAAAAATTTGTTAAAGATTGGAAGATTCTATTTCCAATCTTGTCTCAAAGAGGGGGGATGGAGTTGGATTCAAACCAACAGCCTCTTGGTTACGAATCCACCGCCTCAACCAACTGAGCTACTGAGGCTGGTTTATTTTCATCTTTTTAGTGATCTATTCCAAAAGTTCGCTATGTATTTAAAATAATTAACCAGAAAATTTTCGGGTCACTTATAATAAAAATTAGTGAAGCTAGAGTTGGACTGGCACAACGAAGGTTCCATAACGTCGAGCTTAGATAAATGGTACAAGAGTTATGTCCAACTCAAGGACAGACACGGAACCAAATTAAAATGGTACAAGAGTTATGTCCAACACAAGGACAGCCACGGAACCAGATTTGTTCCTTTGTTGACAGAGTTGGACTGGCACAACAAAGGTTCCATAAAGTCGACCTTAGATAAATGGTACAAGAGTTATGTCCAACTCAAGGACAGACACGGAACCAAATGTGTTCCTTTGTTGACACAGTTGGACTGGCACACCAAAGGCTCCATAAAGTCGACAAAGGAACCCAATTTGTTCCTTTGCTGACAGAGTTGGACTGGCACATCAAAGGTTCCATAAAGTCGACCTTAGATAAATGGTACAAGAGTTATGTCCAACTCAAAGACAGACACGGAACCAAATTTGTTCCTTTGTTGACAGAGTTGGACTGGCACAACAAAGGCTCCATAAAGTCGACCTTAGATAAATGGTGCAAGAGTTATGTCCAACACAAGGACAGACACGGACCAAATTTGTTCCTTTGTTGTCTGAAACTTATTTTACAATTGAACACATTATTTGTTCAATCATTACATGACAACAAAGCTTCCTTATGATAGGAAGTTGGGAAGCAAAAGAGTTGAAAAACAACTTGCGTTAATATCTGTAGGGAGTCTAACGAAAAAAATGAACAACTCTTTTTAATGTTTCGCCTTTTCTGTCACATTTTGTAAAGGGGACGTTCAAATAACTTTCCCAACGAACAAAGGTTAACATTTTGTGAACGGATTTCGCATTCAGCGGAAATGTCTATCGTTGCGTAATCATACAAAAGTCTATCGTTGTGTTAGCATACACAAGTTCATTGTTGCGAAATCATACAAAAGTCTATCGTTGCGTTAGCATACATAAGTCCATCGTTGCGAAATCATACAAAAGTCTATCGTTGCGTTAGCATACAGAAGTTTATCGTTGCGTAATCATACAAAAGTCTATCGTTGTGTTAGCATACACAAGTTCATTGTTGCGAAATCATACAAAAGTCTATCGTTGTGTTATCATACACAAGTCTATCGTTGCGTAATCATACACAAGTCTATCGTTGTGTTAGCATACACAAGTCTATCGTTGCGTAATCATACACAAGTCTATCGTTGTGTTAGCATACACAAGTCTATCGTTGCGTAATCATACACAAGTCTATCGTTGTGTTAGCATACACAAGTCTATCGTTGCGTAATCATACACAAGTCTATCGTTGTGTTAGCATACACAAGTCTATCGTTGCGTAATCATACACAAGTCTATCGTTGCGTAATCATACAAAAGTCTATCTTTGTGTTAGCATACATAAGTCCATCGTTGCGTAATCATAAAAAAGTCTATCGTTGTGTTAGCATACACAAGTCCATCGTTGCGTAATCATAAAAAAGTCTATCGTTGCGTTAGCATACAGAAGTCCATCGTTGCGTAATCATATAAAAGTCTATCGTTGCGTTAAAATACACAAGTCTATCGTTCCGCAATAATACACAAGCCCATCGTTGCGTAATCATACAAAAGTCTATCGTTGTGTTAGCATACACAAGTCTATCGTTGCGTAATCATACACAAGTCCATCGTTGCGTAATCATACACAAGTCCATCGTTGCGTAATCATACACGCAAGTCTATCGTTGCGTTAGCATACACAAGGGGCCCTGACCTATTCTTGTTCTACCCCGGAAGTTGTTGGTTGCAAGTCAAAAACGATATCTTCTATTTGGGGTCTCCTTCTCGTTGTATCCTTGAGGCCATTGGTTTTGTAAATCCTTCACAAATGACGACAAGTTGTCTCATCTATAATTGAAGGAAGGGCCTTGGCCTATTCTTCATCTACCCCGGAAGTTGTTGGCTGCAAGTCAAAAACGACATCTTCTATTTGAGGTCTCCTTCTCGTTGTATCCTTGAGGCCATTGGTTTTGTAAATCCTTCACAAATGACGACAAGTTGTCTCATCTATAATTGGAGGAGGGGCCTTGGCCTATTCTTCTTCTACCCCGGAAGTTGTTGGCTGCAAGTCAAAAACGACATCTTCTATTTGAGGTCTCCTTCTCGTTGTATCCTTGAGGCCATTGGTTTTGTAAATCCTTCACAAATGACGACAAGTTGTCTCATCTATAATTGGAGGAGGTGCCTTGGCCTATTCTTGTTCTACCCCGGAAGTTGTTGGCTGCAAGTCAAAAACGACATCTTCTATTTGAGGTCTCCTTCTCGTTGTATCCTTGAGGCCATTGGTTTTGTAAATCCTTCGCAAATGGCGACATGTTGCCTCATCTATAATTGGAGGAGGGGCCTTGGCCATTTGTTCTACCCCGGAAGTTGTTGGCTGCAAGTCAAAAACGACATCTTCTATTTGAGGTCTCCTTCTCGTTGTATCCTTGAGGCCATTGGTTTTGTAAATCCTTCACAAATGACGACATGTTGTCTCATCTATAATTGGAAGAGGGGCCTTGGCCATTTGTTCTACCCCGGAAGTTGTTGGTTGCAAGTCAGTAATATCTTCTATTTGGGGTCTCCTTCACGTTGTATCCTTGAGGCCATTGGTTTTGTAAATCCTTCACAAATGACGACAAGTTGTCTCATCTAATTGGAGGAGGGGCCTTGGCCTATTCTTGTTCTGCCCCGGAAGCTGTTGGTTGCAAGTCAAAAACGATATCTTCTATTTGGGGTCTCCTTCTCGTTGTATCCTTGAGGCCATTGGTTTTGTAAATCCTTCAGAAATGACGACAAGTTGTCTCATCTATAATTGGAGGAGGGGCCTTGGCCAATTCTTGTTCTACCCCGGAAGCTGTTGGTTGCAAGTCAAAAATGGTATCTTCTATTTGGGGTCTCCTTCTCTTTGTAACCTTGAGGCCATTGGTTTTGTAAATCCTTCAGAAATGACGACAAGTTGTCTCATCTATAATTGGAGGAGGTGCCTTGGCCAATTCTTGTTCTACCCCGGAAGCTGTTGGTTGCAAGTCAAAAATGGTATCTTCTATTTGGGGTCTCCTTCTCGTTGTATCAACGTTGTATCCTTGAGGCCATTGGTTTTGTAAATCCTTCACAAATGGCGACAAATCGTCTCATCTATAATTGGAGGAGGGGCCTTGGCCTATTCTTGTTCTACCCCGGAAATTTTTGGCTGCAAGTCAAAAATGGTATCTTCTATTTGGGGTCTCCTTCTCGTTGTATCCTTAAGGCCATTGGTTTTGTAAATCCTTCACAAATGACGTGAAGTTGTCTCATCTATTATTGGAGGAGGCTCCTTTGCCAGCCTCATGTAAGTAATCTAATCATTCTTTTTAATTCTCTGACAAGTAATAAGCAGTAGGTGGGTATTTTTAAAATATAAATTAATTCCTTTGAAAGCCTGGGAATAATTTCTAAGTATGAAGATTAATTTGACGGCACTAGGTACTTATATATTTTAATCTTTAATTGAAAAAACGAGACAATGAAGGTGAGTAGACTTTTAGAATGAGATAATCGTTTGACCAAGTTTTAAAATCAGACTGAGTCAGCACGCAAACCATGCTGGGCAAAGTCAATGGAGGTAGCTGAATGGTAAGTTTACGGTGATACAAGGGTAAAAACATCAACTCGAATGACCTTATATGTTAAAGAGACATTAAGGGAGGAAAAGGTAGGATGATTTTTCTTTTTCAGGTAAAATCGCTTTAAATCTACCCCTGTCTAAAAATGTGATAATTGTAGTAAACTTCACTTTTGACTCCCATAAAAATGTGATAATTGTAGTAAACTTCACTTTTGACTCCCATAAAAATGTGATAATTGTAGTAAACTTCACTTTTGACTCACATTCACGTTTGTTTGTTACGCGATACAAGCCACAATTTTCATCCGATTTTGACGAAATTTGGTATACATGTTTAGGGTATGAGGAAAATTTGCTGTACAGTTTTTGGGGGCTCTGAACCCCAGGGGCTCACTATTGTGTTTTTTGAAATTGATTTTTATCTTTTTAGCGGTTTGTTGCAGAAACGTAAAATTTTGATATATGATGGCTGGTGTTCAGGGNGGCCCAATATTGTGTTTTTTGAAAATAATTTTTATCTTTTTAGCGGTTTGTTGCAGAAACGTAAAATTTTGACATGTGATGGCTGGTATTAAGGGCTTTCCGATTTTGATCATTACGGGGGCTCTCGCCCCCACCTTGGGAGGGAGGGCCCCCAATATTGTGTTCTTTGAAAATAATTTTTATCTTTTTAGCGGTTTGTTGCAGAAACGGAAATTTCGATATGTGATGACTGGTGTTAACGGCTTTTGGAATTTGAAAAACTTGGTGGCCCTCCCACCCCGGGGAGGAGGTTCCCCAATTTTTTTTTATATTTGATTAAAATATTTTTTCTATTAATGACTGCAACACTAACGTGAACACCTGATCATATTGATCAACTAGTTTACCCACGTGGTTTGTATAATCAAAGAACCCCTGTTTTCGCCACGATGAGTTTGCTTGGGCGATAACTTTGAGCTTGATTGATTATCAACATGAGTTTTCTTGGACAATAACTTTGAGCTTGATTGATTATCAACATGAGTTTTCTTGGACAATAACTTTGAGCTTGATTGATTATCACGATGAGTTTGCTTGGACGATAACTTTGTGCTTGATTGATTATCACCATGAGTTTGCTTGGACAATAACTTTGAGCTTGATTGATTATCACGATGAGTTTGCTTGGACGATAACCCTCCGCCACTAAACCTAAATTTCAGAATTGAACACTGGATGGAACATGGAACACTCCGTCACTAAACCTAAATTTCTGAATTGAACACTGGATGGAACATAGAACCCTCCACCACTAAACCTAAATTTTTTTTTTTAATTTGGCTTAACGTCTCTTTAACATCTATTGGTCATTCAAGACGGGAGTTTTACCCTCCATTCGCTGGAAACTTGCAAACCAGCTACCCACATTGACCTCACTCAGCCTGGGTTATGCCGGAAAAAAGAGCCAACGATACGTGGTGTTCCCAAGCGGTCACCCATCCAAGTATTGACCACGCACGACGTTGCTTAACTTCAGTGATCTGACGGGAACCGGTGTATTCAAACGTGGTATGATCGTTGGCTTTTAAACCTCTGAATTAGGAATAAGAATTGTGCAGGCACGTATTTTTATTTGTTTCATAAAAATTATTTTTCTCATAGCATTTTTTTAAAAAAAAAAAAAAAATCTCAATTTTCTAAACATTCGCAAAATCTTTGTTTTCGTTCGTTATTTTGTAGAAGTCTAATTTAATTTTCTTAATGATGTAAATTCTAAAATAAAAGTAGGAGAAATTCAATAAAAACAAAGCCTTGAAACATTTATGATGCCCCCTTTTTTTTTGAGACTAAAATATCCTAAAATGAAAAATATGGGCTCAAAATTGTTTGAAACCCAAGGCCAATCCTATTATATGCTCGTTTTTAGAAATTAAAAATAAAGTTACTTTTAAGTCTTACGTTTGTAAAGAGTCTTACGACTTTCAATTAAATCCAGTGGATATTTTTACACTGGAACACTTTCCGTTTCTTGAAAGTGTTCCAGTGTAAAAATATTCAGTTGTGGAATCTCCTTTATTGTTAAATCTCACTGGATATTTTCAAATTTATTGTTAAATCTCGCTGGATATTTTCAGACTGAAGCAATGGCAATGAGTTGAGGTACTTATGACGAGGAATTTATTGTCAATGAGATTCAGAAACGTTTCAAGTTATGGAATCTCCTTTATTGTTAAATCTCACTGGATATTTTCAAACTGAAGCAATGGCAATGAGTTGAGATACTTATGACGAGGAATTTATTGTCAATGAGATTCAGAAACGTTTCAAGTTGTGGAATCTCCTTTATTGTTAAATCTCACTGGATATTTTCAAAATGAAGCAATGGCACTGAGTTGAGGTACTTATGACGAGGAATTTATTGTCAATGAGTTTCAGAAACGTTTCAAGTTGTGGAATCTCCTTTATTGTTAAATCTCACTGGATATTTTCAGACTGAAGCAATGGCAATGAGTTGAGGTACTTATGACAAGGAATTTATTGTCAATGAGTTTCAGAAACGCTTCAAGTTATGGAATCTCCTTTATTGTTAAATCTCACTGGATATTTTCAAACTGAAGCAATGGCAATGAGTTGAGGTTCTTATGACAAGGAATTTATTGTCAATGAGTTTCAGAAACGTTTCACGTTGTGGAATCTCCTTTATTGTTAAATCTCACTGGATCTTTTCAGACTGAAGCAATGGCAATGAGAAAAAAACAGACCTTCACTCCGTTTAGTCAATAAAACCAGACCTTCACTTCGTTTAGCCAATAAAACCAGAGCTTCACTCCATTTAGTCAATAAAACCACACCTTCACTTAATTTAGTCAATAAAACCAGACCTTCACTCCGTTTGGTCAATAAAACCAGACCTTCACTCCGTTTGGTCAATAAAGCCAGACCTTCACTCTCTTTGGTCAATAAAACTAGACATTCACTTCGTTTAGTCATTCCGAGTAAACCATCTCCACATTTTTGTGCTCATTTATACCCTCAGCCTGAGTGGCAAGCCTCGGGGTCTTAATAATATTGGTATAGAAGATGTTACTTTAATAATTCATTTTGAAAGATCTTTAATTTAGTCAATAAAACCAGACATTTACTCCGTTTAGTCAATAAAACCAGACCTTCACTCCGTTTGGTCAATAAAACCAAACATTCATTTCGTTCAGTCATTCCGAGTAAACCATCTCCACATTTTTGTGCTAATTTATACCCTCATCCTGAGTGGCAAGCCTCGGGGTCTTAATAATATTGGTATAGAAGATGTTACTTTAATTATTCATTTTGAAAGATCTTTAATTTAGTCAATAAAACCAGGCCTTCACTGCGTTTGGTCAATAAAACCAGACCTTCACTCCGTTTGGTCAATAAAACCAGACCTTCACTCCGTTTGGTCAATAAAACCAGACCTTCACTGCGTTTGGTCAATAAAACCAGACCTTCACTCCGTTTGGTCAATAAAGCCAGACCTTCACTCTCTTTGGTCAATAAAACTAGACATTCACTTCGTTTAGTCATTCCGAGTAAACCATCTCCACATTTTTGTGCTCATTTATACCCTCAGCCTGAGTGGCAAGCCTCGGGGTCTTAATAATATTGGTATAGAAGATGTTACTTTAATTATTCATTTTGAAAGATCTTTAATTTCCATTAGAAGTGCACATTATTTTCGCTATGTTACTTGAGATGTACATTAAAAATATTGCAACAACTTTTCTACTCATTATAATAATCATGCTTAACCTTAGAATTTCTTAGGTCACGACAAAGAAAAACAGCTTTTACGAGCGTTCTTAAATCATGGCAAAAAACAGTTTTCCTGAGTGTTCTTAAATTATGGCAAAAAACAGCTTTCGCGAGCGTTCATAAATCATGGCAAAAAAAAGCTTTCAAGAGCGTTCTTAAATAATGGAAAAAACAGCTTTCACGAGCATTCTTATATCATAGCAAAAAAAAAAAAAAAAAAAAAAAAAAAAAAAAAAAAAANTCATGGCAAGAAATCAGATTTCACGATCGTTCTTATATAATGGCACAAAAAAAAATTTTACGAGTGTTCTTAAATCATGCCAGAGAAAAACAGAATTCAAAAGCAATCTTAAATCATGGCAAAGAAAACAACTTTCACGGGCGTTCCTAAATCATGACAAAACAGCTTTCACAAGAGTTTTCATATCATGGTATAGAAATGGTACGTGCATGAGCGTACTAAAACCATTGTTCGGTAGAACGATTGTCGTGAGAATTTTCAAGTCAGGCCTGTCAGGTTGATCAAAGTTTTCAAATTACTAAGAAGTGCCATAGTTGAACATTTTTGAATTCGTTTTTACTTGAAAACTCTATTATGATTCGCTGATATTTTTATTGTTACTGAAGGTAAACATCATGGAGAACTCAAAAAGTCCGCAAAATGGACATGCACAGTTCTGGCGCTCTGCAGGGTTAATCATATTTAAACAATGTTAATAATATATTCCAACATTCATTGCTCTCTAATAAGTAAATATACATCTTCTGGGGCTCTGCAGGGTTAATCATAATTAAACAATGTTAATAATATATTCC
>CM022875.1:3297578-3308048 GCA_012654025.1 Pachypsylla venusta
TCACATGCATGTTGTTCTTCATGTTTCACATCAGCAAACCCTTGTTTAATCTCTTCACATGCATGTTGTTCTTCATGTTTCACATCACCAAACCCTTGTTCAATCTCTTCACATACATGTTGTTCTTCATGTTTCACATCAGCAAACCCTTGTTCAATCTCTTCACATGCATGTTGTTCTTCATGATTCACAACAGCAAACCCTTGTTCAATCTCTTCACATGCATGTTGTTCTTCATGTTTCACATCACCAAACCCTTGTTCAATCTCTTCACATGCATGTTGTTCTTCATGTTTCACATCAGCAAACCCTTGTTCAATCTCATCACATGCATGTTGTTCTTCATGTTTGATGTTTCACATCTTTGTTCGTTGACGATTGTTTCAATAGGAAAGAGAAATGCCATGCTACTCATGATTCTATGCTCTAACTGACATAGAAAGTATTTATAACTTTACCAAAGTTTCGAACTCTACAACCGGAATCACACTTTTGTCTAAGTGACAAACATCAATTTTGAGAATGTCTATACGACAACTTTTGTACTCCATTGGAGAAAAAACTTTTACCTTAATGAAACCCATTACAAGATAAAATTTTCAAAACTTTGAAAATAATTTCAATAAAAAAAAATGAAAGTTTGAAATTCAAATGTCATCAAAACATTTCTCTATTTTTATCAAAATACGGCCAAATTATCTATCTTCGACAAAATACGGTTGTCAGAGTCATCAAAACTCTCTATTTTTATCAAAATACGGCAAAATTATCTATCTTCGACAAAAACGGGTTGTCATACTCAACAAAACATTCATTCCTCTATCCTGAATAACACAATAAAACATTTCTCCATCTTTATCGAAATACGGCTAACATACACCCACAACCTCGCCGGACGTTGCTTAACTTCAGTCATTAAACGGGAACTGGTGTATTCAACGTCCCATAGACGCTGGCTTATTTTCATCTTTCATCTCTGTTTTTTTTTAAATTCCAGAGAGATTATCTTTGCCCCCTCAGGGGAGTGTTTTATACAGAGGTAAAAACTATCCCTTCAACACTCAAGTTGTTAAAACAATAAAAACAGTAGTAAGTCTTCTTACTATGGGTCTGGAATCGGGGAGGAGTGTCTGGCATCAAAAACTTGAGTTTTTCAAAAACAAATTTAAAAAAAAAATCGCTTTTTTATTGGCCGTTATGGGTCTAAGTTAGAGGCATGGCCGTATAAAAGTTTCCGGGAAGATTGCGATTCCTGGGACGCCGCGGGTGAAATGGGTGGCGCGATATGATACGCAACAGAGGCATGTCCGTGAAAACGTTTCCTAACCTCTTCCTAGGGGCGCCGCGATATGATGAATAAAGTCACGTCAAATTAAAATTTTGACCCAAAAAGTAATATAAGTCCAAGAAAAAATGTGTCATTATCCGCCAAATTTAACTTTAACTTTAATCCGCCAACTTTAGCTGTATCTCTAAAACGAAGCGAGATATCGGGTCTTTATTTCGTCGAGTTCTACAAGAATCAGTCATCAGATCATGACGCCCCAGGAATCGTAATCTCCCCACGTTTCCTAACCTCTATAATTGGGTTAAAATTGGTTAAAAAAATTCAAAGGGTTGTCACACACTCCTCCCCAGTTGTAGAACCTTCCCACTATAATATAGCTCATTAAAAACAGCTTATCAGATAATTCATTTCCAACAATGCGACACANTCTCCTTTTTACATTAAATCAATTTGCATTATCTGACACACTGTCTGCCTGCTTCTTCTTCATAGCCTTCCGACATATCTTCATTAGTTTGACTCTCTCCTTTTTACATTAAATCAATTTGCATTATCTGACACACTGTCTGCCTGCTTCTTCTTCATAGCCTTCCGACATATCTTCATTAGTTTGACTCTCTCCTTTTTACATTAAATTAATTTGCATTATCTGACACACTGTCTGCCTGCTTCTTCTTCATAGCCTTCCGACATATCTTCATTAGTTTGACTCTCTCCTTTTTACATTAAATCAATTTGCATTATCTGACACACTGTCTGCCTGCTTCTTGTTCTTCACTTCTATTGCAATTCTATTATTAAAACCCTACTTCTTCTTTCGTCCAAGCAGAACGTCTTCAATTCAATTGAATATCTTTCGACTTTTATATTCATTCATCAGACAGTCTCGTTATATTTTAATTTAAATGTTAATCTAGGAATCATTTTCGTTTTCATGAGCATTGTCTTGCTCTACATCATTCCACGTCTATCTCTCTCTTTCTTTCTTGAATAATTTAGGCTCAAAACGTCAAGAACATATAAATGAAGTATATTTTTGTTCTACAAGATTATTATTTAATATGCAAATAATGAAATCCATTTGCCAATATGAACAGACCCTGCTGTGCATATTTCAGATGGAAGACTCTGAATGAAGATGACTCGAGGCTCGTATTGTGAGCTATGACAAATCAAGTGAAATACAAGATTTATTGAATTAATAAAAGACTAGGCTCGTAGAAGAAGTACTACGTGGTACGTGGTTCTGTACGCATAATTTTACCAATTATTTGAATATCAGAGAGACTTCGTCTTGTTAGCATGTATACTAACAACATACGCGAATTTCAGAACTACAACATTTTTGGCAATGTTGCATTTATTAGATGAATGGTCCAGTGTAAAAAATCCGATTTCGGGTATTTTGACATAAAAAGCGTTTTACAGCCCTGTAAGATGCTCCCCTATGGGATTAAATGACAGATATCTAAATAGACTACAACTTCTTATCTCATAAAATAAATTTTTAGATTCGATATTGTCTTTAAAAATAATTTATTTCTTGTCTCATGACTTCCTCCTAGCATGACTATTAGAGCAGATATTTAGCTCAAAGTGAAATTTTGTGATTTTTCGAAAAAAAATCGACAATTTTCGAAGTGATATATCTCGCGATCTGTTAAGGCCACAGAAATGCAATAAAATTGAACTCAAATTGTGACAGTTTTCTCACAGTGATTTTCATAACATCCGTCAGTGTTTTTTCCGTTCTCATCCAGTAATTTTTCATGTCAAATCACTGTGAAGATCACGGTACTGCGTCGGAGAGGGAGAGCACTGTTATATATACTTTCACTGTGTAGTGTGAACGCTCCTTTAAATTTTACTTCGGCCAAAGTGCATTTTTAAAACTTGGTATACGCTTCTATGATGTCACTAAGGGTATGTAAGATCAGAAAGAAGAGTTACTTGCGAAAGTTCTGAGAGATATTTTCATTGCCAATGAGATGACAACATTTGTTTCATAGAATACGACACTAATTTTCAAACAAAGGCTAGGTATACGTCTCTATGATGTCACTGTATGTAAGATTAGAAAGAAGAGTTTACGAATCATGGCTACAAATTTACTTGCGAAAGTTCTGAGAGACACTTTCATTGCCAATGAGATGACATCATTTGTTTCATAGAATACGACACTAATTTTCCAACAAAGGCTTGTTGCCTTATTATTTATAGTTGATACACAATATTTTATTGAAATTTATATTTATTGAATTGATAAAAGAATAGGGTCATAATAGTACCACGTGGTACGTGGTTCAGTATTCATAATTTAGCAATTAATTGGTTACCACTTTGTATAATCGAATAACGGAGAGACTTCGTATTGTTAGCATGTATCCTAACAACATACGCGAATTTAAGAAATGCACCATTTTTTGCAATGTTGCATTTATTAGATGAATGACCTAGTGTAAAAAAATCCGATTTCGGTTATTTTGACATAAACAGAGTCTTACTGGGCCTAACTGGTCCCCTATGGACTTAAATGACAGATACTTAAATAGACTACAACTTCTTATCTCATAACTTCCCCCTAGGATGACTATTGCAGCAAATATTTAGCTCAAAATGTGGCTCAAAGTGAAATTTTGTGATTTTTCGAAAAAATCGACAATTTTCGAAGAGCTATATCTCGCGATCTGTTAAGCCCACCGAAATGCAATTGAACTCAAATTGTGACAGTGTTCTCACATTTTTATAACACCCGTCAGAGTTTTTTTTCCGTGCTCAGCCAGTAATTTTTCATGTCAAATCACTGTGAAGATCACCGTATTGCGTCAGAGAGGGAGAGCACTGTTACTGACACTTTCACTGTGTAGTGTGAACGATCCTTTAAATTTTACTTCGGCCAAAGTGCATTTTTAAAACTTAATATACGCTTCTATGATGTCACTAAAGGTATGTAAGATTAGAAAGAACAGTTTACGAATCATGGCTACAAATATATACTTGGGAAAGTTCTATCTGAGAGATATTTTCATTGTCAATGAGATGACACCATTTGTTTCATAGAATATGACACTAATTTTCAAACAAAGGCTTGTTATGCGCTTCTATGATGTCACTAAAGGTATGTAAGAATAGAAAGAAGAGTTTACAAATCATGGCTACAAATATATACTTGGGAAAGTTCTATCTAAGAGATATTTTCATTACCGTGCCTAGCCGGAGCATGCGCGGATGGGGCACGTAGTTTGTGCTGGTAATTGCGGCCTCGTAGCGGCATTTTTACTGTTTCTGGACAGTTTGTAAGATGTAAAATAAACCTTGTTCTTGAGGCAGGCAGCTGATGTAAACAAGATAGATAACTGACGATGGGAGTGCGGGTCGTTGTTATGACGTTATATTTTATTTGGAATATTTTATTTGAATTTATAAAAGAAGTCTGATTGTATTTATAAAATCAAAATAAGAAAAATATATAAATTATTTAGTTCAAGAATACTGTATAAATATTCACACTTCAGCTTACCAAGGGGGAGCGACCGCCCCCCCCGCCCCTTTAAATCCGCCCCTGCCCGGTCTTAGATATTGGCAACGCCTAAAATTGTGAGACTAAAGGTGCTATCACATTATTTGCCATGATTCCAAAATTTGGTATAATTGTTGACTTTCTGTGTTTGGTATATATTTGTGTCCCTATCACACTATTTGATGTGACTTTCAGACAAACTTGTTTGCTTCCAAATTTTGTTGTGTATTATACCATAGCAACCAGATATTTGTTTCTTATTGAAAGACCCTATAGATGCATTGGTACAAAATGTGGCTTATGTCACTTTCCGACTAATAAAATTTAGAATGTATTATTCTTATTGAAAGACCCTATAGATGCATTGGTACAAAATGTGGCTTATGTCACTTTCCGACTAATAAAATTTAAAATGTATCATTCTTATTGAAAGACCCTATAGATGTATTGGTACAAAATGTGGCTAATGTCACTTTCCGACTAATAAAATTTAAAATGTATCATTCTTATTGAAAGACCCTATAGATGTATTGGTACAAAATGTGGATAATATCACTTTCCGACTAATAAAATTTAAAATGAATCATCCTTATTGAAAGACCTCATAGATGTATTGGTACGAAATGTCACTTTCCGACTAACAAAATTTCTCTGTGCTAAAATCACGTATTCCAACCGTTTCTGTGCGAAATAAATACAAACAAACCAGTGAAATATACAGGGTTGGCCAAAAGTCACCATTGGGTTTAAAAAATGAAAATGTTTTTACACTAATTATGGAAAATAATGTCACCTAAATGACCCCCGTCTTCAACTTCGCAATGATAAGCTCGTTTTAAAATTTTCCATAACATTTTTCAAAAAATGTATCGCTGTAGAGTTCAAATTTCTGCAACAATGTTAGCCTTGAGTTCAAGGATCTCGGGCTTGTTTATATATACTCGCTCCTTCAAATAACCCCCAAAAAATAGTCGTGTGCTGACAAATCTGGCGAACGCGTTGGCCAATTAATTTCTGAAAATTATTCGAACTTTAAAAATTTGCCCATTTATATAATTACTAGCTATTTCGCCCGTGCTTTGCTACGATTATTATATTGCTAGTTTTGTTTTTCAAGAACAATGGAAATTGGGGGGAGAGGGTATTGGTTTGTTCCCAGCATATATATTGCAACCTTTAAAACCCAACATTTAAACGTTTTGCCAGGCGCCTTAAAGGCACGGCTATTCTAGTATTTTCTAAATTTATTTTACTCGTTCCCGGTTTCGAACCTGTAACTTTGGAATGACTGGCCATACCTTTGCAGAAACTGTCCTATTATAAGGACTAAATGGTCACCTAAAACTTTCTCGCTTTGAATTCATATGTTGTCGCGACAAATTTTAAGATATCGGACCATGACTGTCCTATTTTGGTGAATAAACTATAAATCTTGCCGTAACTCTAAAACGACTAGACATATTTTAGTTCTGATAATTTTCCTGGGGTCGTAGATCCTAATTTGGGGGGGGGTCAATTCNTAACAGACAACCCCTCATACATATTTACATGGTACATAGGTACACACAAATTTCTGATTTATATATTAAGTTATTATTTGTTCTTTGTTCAGTTGTGGATCTCTAAATTTTTAAACCCGATGGTGACTTTTGGTCCACCCTGTACAAATTAAATTAATATTTGTTCTTTGAATTTTGACAATATTGTGTTCCCTTCATTCAATATAGTATTTCATTATTTTATTCTATGGAATTCTATTAGGTACATTTTGATATAGTAATTTATACGAGTATATCCTCACTTCTCCTCATGGACAGTGATTTCAGTTTCCATTAATTATTAATTACTCATTTCATACAAATTAATACAATGTTAATAAAACACTATTCAAACATCTCCAATAACAGGCAGTACTATCATGATGATCTGTAATGAAATACTGGTGAGGTCGGGGTTATTATAGGGTCATCAGCTATCCAGTGGCGGCTGCTCCTTAAGAACAAAAGAGCACAGCAACCCCAAAAAATTAATAAAGCCTAAAAATATTTCGTTTGTAATTTAATTTTATACCTACCAAAGTATTCTCCTTCCCCCCAAAAAGGGAAAAAAACTGAAAAAAATATATCCATTTAATTTAAGAGTTGCTTATAATATCTGCTGTTCACTTGCAAAAAAATGTCGTATGTTCACCATGCTCACAGTTAGTATATAATATAACGGGCAAACTACATTTTGCACAAAAACTCTAGAAAATGTACATTATAATTTGAATATCATTATTTCGGGTATATTCGGATCATAATCGATACTCATGTCTAAAACAAAAATTAGGCCCGTCCAGAAATCAGATGTTGACATAGCTGAGCTATCGTATTTTCCTCATCAATAGAGGAGACCCGAACAGTTATTCATTTGAAGAAGTGACCCCTTCTGATGTCTGACCAAAAATCGAGGAATACGGAACAAAAATGTTCCCAAATCCGGGGGCTAAAAAATATTGAATCTCACAAAAATATTTGGCTAGCAAACCATTTTCTTACGAAATTTGACCAAATTTTTGAATAATATTGAAAATAATATGACACTGAATTTTTGAGACTTTAAACTAAATTTTATAACATTATAAGAAATTTGAAGAATAATTTGTTCAAAGTTGGGTCAAACTTCTAAATAGAATTTCCAACTTGACTGCGGAATAGAAAATCCAACTTGATTACGGAATAGAATTTCCAACTTGACTGCGGAATAGAAAATCCAACTTGATTACGGAACAGAATTTCCAACTTGACTGCGGAATAGAAAATCCAACTTGATTACGGAATAGAATTTCCAACTTGACTGCGGAATAGAAAATCCAACTTGATTACGGAATAGAATTTCCAACTTGATTACAGAATAGAATTTTCAACTTGACTACGGAATAGAAAATCCAACTTGACTAAGGAAATTTCTAACTTGATTACGGAATAGAATTTGCAACTTGATTACGGAATAGAATTTCCAACTTGATTACGAAATCCAATTTCCAACTTGATTACGAAATCCAATTTCCGACTTGATTACGAAATACAATTTCCAATTTGACTACGGAAATTTCTAACTTGATTACGGAATAGAATTTGCAACTTGATTGCGGAATAAAATTTGCAACTTGATTGCGGAATAGAAAATCCAACTTGACTACGGAAATTTCTAACATGATTACGGAATAGAATTTGCAACTTGATTACGAAATACAATTTCCAACTTGACTACGGAAATTTCTAACTTGATTACGAAATACAATTTCCAACTTGATTACGAAATACAATTTCCAACTTGATTACGAAATAAAATTTCTAACTTGATTACGGAATAGAATTTGCAACTTGATTGCGGAATAGAATTTGCAACTTGATTGCGGAATAGAATTTGCAACTTGATTACAGAATAGAATTTGCAACTTGATTGCGGAATAGAATTTGCAACTTGATTGCGGAATAGAATTTGCAACTTGATTACAGAATAGAATATCCAACTAATGGAATAGATGTTTTCAACTTGGCTATGGAACATGTTAAATATACGTACGTCACGTAAAAAACCCTCACTTTTAAAAAAAAGTCCTTCGCGTTAAAAAAAAACCTCCCTCATGCTAAAAAAAAAAAGTTCGCTACGTTAAAAATATAAGTCGGAAAACTCACAATTCTTTAAGAAAAACAATAATTAAGGTTTATAGGTAGACAGAATTTATGAAGAATATGCGTGTTGTAAAATGACTTACCAACTGAAATGAAAACCCAAATCAAAGCAAGAATTTCCGACCAAGTCATTTTGAAATCTGTGAACAAAAAGTTGAAAATTTAGTTTGCTTTCTTTTTCTTTTTGAAAAAGAAAAAAAAACTCCGGCGTTCAAAAGAATAAACAAAACACATCTGAATGGAAAAATAAAAATACATTTCCAGTGAAAATATTTGAAATCCCATCGGTAACTAGAAAAATATAACAAATTTACTGAACTGTGAGCATTTGAAACGGAAAGTTATGGTGAATTCATTTGAACACTTCAGTGGGTCACTCGAATCAGGCGTGGAATCTGTATCGGATACACAAACAGATTTCTTGATCTTGGACTAACACAGTTCACGGGGCACCAGGGTTCTTTAATATCAGGATTATTCCTTGAAGGGTACTGATGAATAAATTTTACTCACTTTTTCTCAGTTTGACATGTGATTTTCAGTTGTACAGAGTGTCCCAAAAGTCCGAGAATGGTAAGAGGTTCGAAAATTGGTATTAAAGTCATATTTGAAGTCTCAGTAAGCTCCGAAACTTTTTGATGCAATCAAATATACCGCTGGCGGCTTTCATTAATCCTGTCTAAAAAGAGAAATGCTGGTAGGAGCCAGAGACTTGAAATTTTGTATGTATGTCAAATTTAGGATTTTTTTTTGGCTTAACGTCTCTTTAACATCTATGGTCATTCGAGACGGGGGTAGTACCCTCCATTCGCTGAAACTTACAAACCAACTACCCATATTGACCTCACCTAGCCTGGGTTCGGACGGAAAAATAGCCAGCATCACGAGGGCGCGAACCCACGTTGACATTCACATGGTTGCTTAACTTCAGTGATCCAACAGAAACTGGTGTATTCAAGGTGCCATAGACTCGGGCTTAGAAATGTAGTGTCTCATTACGCTCCAGATATATATTTTTTTTTTGGGGAGGGGGGTATTTTTTAGCCAGTAAAATAATAAACCCATGCGTCACATTGGCAGAGTTTTTAAGTTAATGTATTAAAAAAGAAAAGAAAAAACATTCAATGATAGCCGTAAATGCATTATGGAATTTACTAAGTATACATTTTCATCCCGTCCAATATTCAATTTTGAAAAATACTCTTTTAAAACACGCCTGCATTATAAAATAGGAAACTTATGTCCAATATAGGTCGAGGTTGTTCTTGTTGTGCGTTAATGAGTGTAAAATGATTTCAGTTAGGTAATCTTATATTTTGTTTTCGACTTCTAACGCTTTTGTATCTGAGTGGGTCGTTCAGCCGGAATCTAGATGCATCCGAACGGGTAAATTGTTAGCGATTCAAAAATAATGTCGAATTTTTGTGATGAATCAGAAGTCGCTCTGACTGGTAAACAGTAGGGCGTGGGTTCAAATCCAGCCAACCCATAGATTTTTATCCTCATAAATTTGAGATATTTATCATATAATAATAGCATCCAAAAACCTGTCAGTGCAAAGGGATTCTTCAGTCTTATTCGGGCAGTATAAATAACTATTATTATATCTATCATTCTTCTTTCAAACTAATTGCGATTTAGCGTTAACTCCTCGCCACCAGTTTACGATAATGCTCGAATTCTTGGCCTGATTTTGATGAAAATTGGACATTTATTTATGTTAAGGAAACTTGTGCAGTTAAAAGCAGATCTCTTTGAGCCCCATTTGTCCACCGGAACCCCGTGAAGGCACTTTCAATTGAGTGAGATCTACATTTGGTAGAACTGCTAGTTCCATTGCTTCATATTGATGCATGTTAGTGCAGTAGTGTTCCTAGCCAACGATCATACCACGTTGAATACACCAGTTCCCGTCAGATCACTGAAGTTAAGCAACGTCCGGGCGTGGTCAGTACTTGGATGGGTGACCGCTTGGGAACACC
>CM022875.1:3308692-3319064 GCA_012654025.1 Pachypsylla venusta
GACTTCTGTGCTCAGAACATAAACAATTGGTAATTTTGATGTTATTAACATCTAGGTGGTACCCAGGGGGTCCTGGGGTCCATCCTACCCCACCTAATCTAACCTTATTGTTTGGGATATGTATCTTCTGTTCTTAGAATCCTCTTTGTCTATGTTCTTTTCTCAATAATTGGTTTAGATTTTTTGTTGAACTGAATGTAATATTAAAGTTGACTTCTGTGCTCAGAACATAAACAATTGGTAATATCTGAATAATATGTAAATGTTATTAACATCAAGGTCGTACCCAGGGGGGGTCCAGTCCCCCCCACGAAATTTCATGATTTTTTTTCATGCATGACTTATATTGTAATGTGTAACTCATCATTACCACCAGCAACAACAAGAACAATAACAACATCGAACTTCCATGATCATAATTTTCAGGCGTTCGTCCTGGCTTAACTGTCAATCGTTCGGACCCCCCCCCCTCCGAAAAAAAATCTTGGGTATGACCCTGGTTAACATTGACACTCCTTTGGTCCGGAAGACAAGGGTTCAATGCCCAGCTAATACCGATTTTTTCTAAAACAGGATTAATTCGTTTTCGGATCGGCTGTGCTGTGCTGTCTATAATTTTCCTATTGTCCTTCATTTTTGTTTTGAGTCTAAAAACTCTGCCAATGTGACACGTGGGTTTATTATTTTACTGGGTTAAAAATACCCTCTCCGCCTCAAAAAAATTCTGGGCGTAATTGGACCCTAAATTTGACAAATACCAAATTTCAAGTCTCTGCCTCTTACCATTCTCTTTTTAGATCGGAAAAATGAAAACCGCTAAAAAGCAGTAAATAACGCCAGCGTTATTGGTTTATTATTTTCAAAAATGAACCTTTGGAATCTTCACGAGAAAACAAAAAAATACCCCCGCCCTCAAAATTAGATATTTTACGTTTCAAGGTACGTAGAACCCAAAAGATCGAATTGAAAAAAAAAACCGTCCGCTGTGTTTTTTGCCACTTAGCATTGACGGATTTGGATGAAACTGGTATATAGGTCCCATCTGGGGTCTTCTTGTGCCCCATAACAATAAGACGATATTTGGGTGCAATCAAATATACCGCTGCCGGTTTTTACCGCTTTTTAACGGTTTTCATTAATTCTGTCCAAAAGGAGAGAATGGTAAGAAACAAACAGAGACTTGAAATTTTGTATGTATGTCAAATTTAGAGTCTCTTTACCTACGCTCCCCCTGGTGGCTACATTAAAAAAAAATCTTTCCATATCGCTTGTAAAAAAATTTATCATTTTACTAGGTCGGTCCGGAGAGGGTAAGTACAAGTATTGTCGAGGACATGTTAAAACAAAATATGATTACTGTGAACAATTAGTTCAAAATTAAGGGGGAAGGGAATACAGACCAGTTTGTTTGACAGAAAACTGTCATGTTTTGCATAGCAGAAAAAGGCTTTATATGATGTGAGTTCAGTACGACACAATCGGACAGTTTTTTTTTTTTTTTTTTTTTTTTTTTCCAAAAATAATTAGTATAGAGAGATAGAGGAAATAGCGATCCTATAGCATAACTTATTTCAAGAGTAGACCTTATTTGTGCAGTCAGCCATTTTCTTGAATATTTTTTTTGTTGACATTTGAGTTCCAACCGAGTATGCGTATTACGAAAGTTGTACCCAAAAAGGTAATTGGTGGGGTTTTTACTCAAAGGAAGGTTTTACCCACGTAACTTGCACGACGCTCTTAATACGGCAAATAAATCTGGAATTTCACTGTCCTGTTGTGCGGAGGGGTCTTATTGCAGGACCATATTTTCAAGCAAAGTAGCTTTTATTTGAGCTGTTACATGTTTCCTTTGGACACAAAAAAAGTTGGTACTCAATACAAGAAGTCTTAATTTTCTGTACAAACATTACATACCTTGTTTCCTAGGTAGGTATGATTTCTAAGGCAATTTGAACATTATCAATAATTAGGGATATTATTTGTATTTTCCATTATCATATGAGTCTATATACAGTGTGTAATAAAACTTAACAACAACAACAAAAAGAAGATAAAAAATGGACCCAAAAAAGTTGTAACTATTAGGTATAGATCGATATGCTGTGTTCCTAGCAACTTGCACCAAGTAGGCAGACAGCTTCATTTTGTTTGCTTTTTAAATAAAATTGTTTCTCTCTCAATTATTTTATTTCTAGGTTTTCCATCCTCATAAATTTGAGATATTGGGGAACATTCTGGGAGGGAGGGGATTATCCAGTGTCCTTAGCGTGGCATAGTTGTGAACGTTAGTGAACTCCACTTTTGAACCCGGTATACATCCCGAAATGTATTTGTATGTATGTTACGCGATAGAAGCCACAATTTTTGACATCCGATTTTGACAAAATTTGGTATACATGTTTGGGACATGAACGAAATTTGCCGTATAGTTTTCGGAGGGGCCAGGTGGCCCAATATTGTGTTTTTTAAAAATGATTTTTATCTTTTTACCGGTTTGTTGTAGAAAAGTAAAATTTTGATATGTTATGGCTTTTCAAATTTGAAAAATTTGGACCCGCCCCCCGGGTTCCCATTATTTTGTTTTTTGAAAATTATTTTTTTTTAAATTTGATTTTCAACACTGACATGAACACCAGATCATTTTGCTTCATGTGATGGGCACGGATAGTAAGTATCATTGTATGAAAAGTATACAATTTGACAGATACAAAAAATAAAAATAAAAAATAGTAGATATCTTTGTTCTACTTTCAAAAATAGTATTAAATGAAGGAGACATAAATAAAGAGATAATGCCAAAAATAGTGAAAAATATACACAGAGGAGAAAAAATAAATATATAAAGGCAAGAACATGGTGTAAATGAAGAACATGTGAGACGAAATGAGATACAGAAAAACAGAGAACAAGAGAAAGAAGAAGAGGTGGAAAAAAAATCATCATCCATCTTGGATTAATGGTGAGGGTCCCATGGGAATGAATATGAGATGAACAGTCCAAANTTTTTCAAAATTTTTTTTTTTTAAATTTGATTAATATATTTATTTCAATAAATGACTTCAACACTGACATGAACACCAGATCATCTTGCTTCATGTGATGGGCACGGATAGTAAGTATCATTGTATGAAAAGTATTACACAATTTGACAGATACAAAAAAAATAAAAATAAAAAATAGTAGATATCTTTGTTCTACTTTCAAAAATAGTATTAAATGAAGGAGACATAAATAAAGAGATAATGCCAAAAATAGTGAAAAATATACACAGAGGAGAAAAAATAAATATATAAAGGCAAGAACACGGTGTAAATGAACAACATGTGATACGAAATGAGATACAGAAAAACATAGAACAAGAGAAAGAAGAAGAGGTGGAAAAAAAAATCATCATCCATCTTGGATTAATGGTGAGGGTCCCATGGGAATGAATATGAGATGAACAGTCCAAAGTAATATAAGGTCTAAAATGGTGAAAGAGAAAAAATGAGGAAGCTTGGCGCGGGGAGGTGTGTAGGGGCGTTCAGGACATGATTCATGTTTTTCTTTTTAAACCATTATTTGCAACCTTTTTATAGTCCTTAGCATCAATATCTGCAGAGAGAAAAATGAAGATAAGGCCGATATTCTAAGGCAGTGTCGTATGCATCAAGTTGAAACAAGAAAAATATAGAAATGGGAAAAAATGAAGATAAGGCCGATATTCTAAGGCAGTGGCGTATGCATCAAGATGAAACGAGAAAAATATAGAAATGAGAAAAAAAGAAGATAAGACCGATATTCTAAGGCAGTGGCGTATACATCAAGTTGAAACAAGAAAAATATAGAAATGAAATGACGACAAGGCCGATATTCTAAGGGAGTGGCGTATATATCAAGTTGAAACGAGAAAAATATAGAAATGAAATGACGACAAGGCCGATATTCTAAGGCAGTGGCGTATGCATCAAGATGAAACGAGAAAAATATAGAAATGAAATGACGACAAGGCCGATATTCTAAGGGAGTGGCGTATACATCAAGTTGAAACGAGAAAAATATAGAAATGAAATGATGACAAGGCCGAAATTCTAAGGGAGTGGTGTAAATGAAGAACATGTGAGACGAAATGAAATACAGAAAAACATAGAACAAGAGAAAGAAGAAGAGGTGGAAAAAAAAATACTAGTTGATTGACTTAAAATATTTCTGCCATACCTACATAAGATAAAAACCAAGACAAAAGAGATTTTATATTTTTCCTGAAGATTTGAGGGGTGGACAGCACTATCGGTCATTGAACCGCTGAAAAGGTCCATTTTGGCGATAACTCGCTTCCAGTTGAACTTTTGATTTTTTATTAAGTACCTTTATTCAGAATCTGATTGCAGTATTTCAAAAAAAGGCAGGAAAAATGTAAGAGAAAAAAAATCTATAATATATTATATTTTCAAGGGGTACCCGGAATTGCGTTAAAAATTCTTCATTTACAAATAATTTTCAGCCAAACTTCAAAGTATATCCCATCGTTTGACCGGCATGCATTTGCCCAAGCAACGATTTTGGTTTTACTTCCGCCACAGTTTCAAAATGCTTTTTTTTCAAAAGCGAGATCAAGTGAGTAGGGAACGCGGAGGTTCGGTGTCATACCACTTTTTGTGAAAATCTGCTGCACATTGAGAACATTGAGAGCTGTGTGATCAAGTGCTTTGCCGTGAAAAGCAACTGTCCTACGGCATACAGATCGTTTATGCTCTCATTCAGTCTTCACAATGCCCCAAAGGTAGAGCACCAACTTTTAGATCCGGGGAAAGAAAATTAGCGTACACAACACCTTTCGACAAAAAAATATATCAAATTTTGTGTGGGGGTATTTTTTTTTTTTTTTCGTGACGATTCCACCAAAGGTTCATTATTGAAAATAATAAACCAAAAAAGATGACCGCGACAGAACCAGCCAAATCGTGCATACTGACTCGTATGACTACGACAGAACCATCAAACTCGCGCGTACTGACTCGTAAGATCCCCCTCTACGATGCTCACAACCGGAGTTCTCATACCTTTTTACGTTCGCTAGATATAAGAAAATTCCTGATGTTTTTAGGTCCCCCACCTTGTACGGCCATTGTCCTTCGCGCCGATTTCTCGAACATTACTTAAATTTTATCATAGAGATTGAGTATCCTATGGTATCCAAGTAAGTTGGACCCTCCCCCCCCGCTCATCATCGCCCAGAGAAATTTCGGATGAAAGAAACGATCGCCTGAGGCATTTGTTAAGGGGACAGAAGAGAATACGGCGCACAGTTAGGTTCCCAATTCTCATCAAAACAACCTCCTCAGACCGGGTATCTCTGTCGTTAATATTACACAAAATTATAGATGGACTAGCATCCCCGCGGCTTCGCCCGCGCATATTTTAAAAGATGTATCATGCTATCTCTCTCGCTCTAATGTATTTCTAATGGGGATTGTTTACTTTTCACGATTTCTACTCCTTGAAATTAAAATTTTGCAAAATCCTTTCTTAGTGCACACTTACATGGTGCAACATACATAGCATTAATAGTTTCGGCTCTACGTTGATCAGTCACTCAGGCCATTGCCTTTTATATAGATAGAAGATGGTTCAATGTTCATTAGATTATTTGGCCCAACAAGTTCCCAATGAGGATTGCAATAAGTTTAAAAGTATTTTAGCGGATAGTGTCTGAAAATCCACTGGTGCAAATAAATGCTAAGAGTGTATATTTGGCAGATTCGTCAAATGTCTCATTACCAGCGAATGAGAAGGACGCCAAAGAAGAACAATGTCTTTGGAATCATTCCTGAGCCCGAACCCAGCAGATTTCTCTCTCATAAATCTCATAGTTGTACTTGAGTTCTATAATAGTGCCATCACATTGTAAATGTTTAGTAAGCCAAGCAGAGTTCTCTCCCTCATAAATCTCATAGTTGTACTTGGGTTCTATAACAGTGCCATCACATTGTAAATGTTAATACGCCAGGCAGAGTTCTCTCCCTCATAAATCTCATAGTTGTACTTGAGTTCTATAATAGTGCCATCACATTGTAAATGTTTAGTAAGCCAAGCAGAGTTCTCTCCCTCATAAGTAAGCCAAGCAGAGTTCTCCCTCATAAATCTTATATTGTACTTGGGTTCTATAATAGTGCCATCACATTTTTAATGTTTAGTAAGCCAAACAGAGTCCTCCCTCATAAATCTCATAGTTGTACTTGGGTTCTATAATAGTGCCATCACATTGTAAATGTTTAGTAAGGTTGTCAGAGTGTTGTTTCTTTTTATTATAATTAACTTTCTTTATTTTTATTTTAGGTTTTACGATTTCGTGCACGAGAGTTGTAAATATTAGATTAGATGAGAACGTAGTACTGTCTGATGAATAACAAAAGCTTTTATTGCTGATTATTACCATCATATTATGCGATAGCATTGCTATTTTATGACGTCATAACTTGTATCTTGTGTTGAAAACTTCTGGTGCAAAAAAATCATAAATATCAAATAAGTTGCAAATAACCCATCATATAAGGGGCAAAATAATAAAAAGAAAAACACCTCGTAAAATAGACAAGATGTAGTTATAGTGTACGGAGTTTGGTTACACTGAACGAAAAAAAGGCTCCAAAAAAACTTCCTTATCTTATTCAATCTGAAAGTACAGAGTGATAAATATACTCATAAAAATCTGAAAGTGCAGGGTGATAAATATACTCCTTCAATCTGAAAGTACAGAGTGAGGCAGGTAGAACACATCATTTCCAACACAAAATATTCTATTGAGAATATGCCATTTCCGCTCCGTTTTCAAAATTTAAGATGGTAGAGTTATTTTATAAAAAAGTCCCATAAAAAATGACCAATATTTTTTCATATCTAGATGCAAAAAATTGAATACAATAAAATAAAAAAAAAAAGATTTCAATTTCTGAAACAAGGAAGAATTGGAGATAAAGAATTAATGAAAGATGGAGGATGAGATAAATTTGAAATATAATTTCCTCAGTTAATTAAAAATAATAATCATTTCATTAGTGACATTTCATTAAGATAGAAAATAATTGATCTGAACAAAAGCATAATCAGCGCATACTGGATGATGAAACTGACACAATAATACACTCTATGTCATCATCGCATTCGATGGTGGTAAGATGCATAATCAGCGCATACTGGATGATGAAACTGACACAATAATACAGTCTATGTCATCATCGCATTCGATGGTGGTAAGATGCATAATCTTACCACCTAAATATTCTAGAGAATTGTGAACAGAAGACTATAGGGACTCAAACGTTGTATTTTAGAATTTGTGTAACAATACAAGAATAGTACTATTAAAGCCAGCGTCACGTTGAATACACCAGTTCCCGTTAGATCACTGAAGCTAAGCAACGTTCAGTAAGGTTGTACCACGGGTGTCCACGAGGGTTCGCGCCCTTGTGATGCTGGCTATCCGGACCAACCAAGGCTGGATGAGGTCAATGTGGGTAGCTGATTTGCAAGTTTTCAGCGAATGGAGGGATAAACCCTCGTCTCGAATGATCAATATATGTCGCAGTTCACTGTGAATTTCGTAATGCTATATTTTGCTATCGCCCAACCCAGGCGTATTGCGGAAAAAAGACTCGTTAAATTAAATCATAGACCAAACTACGTCCGATCCGGAGTTAATGACACAATAATAAAGCAATTCCAGTAAGATCATGGAAGATAAGAAACGTTTAACAAGGTTTTTATTTGGTAGGTGACCAGTTGATCAAGTAGGTTTGAACAATCATGTTACTGTCTGTGTCCAGCCTACAGGCTGAGTGAGGGCAATGTGGATGGACAACTAGTTCGTAATTTACCAAGAAATAAATGATATTAAAGAGACGTCACGCCAATAAACTTCGTTCAGTCAATAAAAAGTCTGGGGCATCACCTAGTCCTTGCCCCAGTAGCGGCACTTGGGACATCCTTTATAGCTTTTAACTTAATATTGTAAAGGTATGTGAAAGAGACGAAGATTCTTTTCCCTTACAAAAAATAGAACTTTGCGATGTCAGTAATTACTTTGAATTAGTATTTTGACTTTATCTTATCCGAAGATTATATTTTATTGTTCGGTACGTTACGTGCTATCTGTCGGGGAACATATAGTTTGATTGTCATTTGCAGACGTACAATTTTTTAATAGAATCTTTTTAATAGAAATAGTATTGGCTATGCGTCACAATTCAGCCTAATTACACTGAAAAAACAAGCATTACACTGAAAAAACTCTGCCAATGTGACACATGGGTTTATTATTTGCCTGGTTGAGACCCTCAATTTGACATACATACCAAATTTCAAGTCTCCGGCTCTTACCATTCTCTTTTTAGACAGGATTAACGAAAACCACTAAAAAGCGATAAAAACCGACAGCGGTATATTTGATAGCACCCAAAAGATTCGAAGCTTTCTGAGACCCAAATATGACATACATACCAAATTTCAAGTCTCCGGCTCTTACCATTCCCTTTTTAGACAGGATTAACGAAAACCGCCAAAAAGCAGTAAAAACCACCAGCGGTATATTTGATTGTACCCAAAAGATTCGAAGCTTTCAGAGACCAACTGTTTTAACAGTGTTACTGGTACCAACTGTTTTAACAGTGTTACTGGTAAAATAAACATCAGTTGGTCAACAGTACTCTGTTACTGGTAAAATAACCATCAGTTGGTCAACAGTAAACTGTTACTAATAAAATAAACATCAGTTGGTCAACAGTAAACTGTTACTGGTAAAATAAACATCAGTTGGTCAACAGTAAACTGTTACTGGTAAAATAAACTTCAGTTGGTCAACAGTAAAGTGTTGCTGGTAAAATAAACATCAGTTGGTCAACAGTAAACTGTTACTGATAAAATAAACATCAGTTGGTCAACAGTAAACTGTTACTGGTAAAATAAACATCAGTTGGTCAACANAACTGATGTTTATTTTACCAGTAAAACTTTACTGTTGACCAACTGATGTTTATTTTACCAGTAATACTTTACTGTTGACCAACTGATGATGATTTTATATTTTAGTATATTTAATTATGACAAAGGAAAGAAAAGACAAATGCACTCTCTCTCTCTTTTAGAGTTCAGATATTTCCAGGAGAAAAGTGCATGTTGCCATAAAATTCAAGAGTTTTTATACAAAGCTTTAGGGGGGGGGGGCTGATGGAGACGGTAAATTAGTTTGACAATAATTATGAACACGTCGGATTAGGGCTTGTCCATTTCGAATAGAGTTTTATATGCACTTTAGTTTTGTAGGGGACATCAGTGGTAAAAAACTAATACAGAAAAAACTTTAGATCAAATTAGTGTATACTAAAAAGGTCCTTGTTTATAGTGCCGGAATAGGACGAAAGAGTCCTTTAAACCGGCAGTTATTATACTATTACTAACTGTTTCCCCGTGCTTCGCTATGGTTACGAAATTCAACAACAATTTCGAGATCGCGAAATTAAAGCTTCTCAATATTAGATTTTTAGTGGAACCGACGAGAACCCCCCAGATTGAACACGGCCCCTATTTAGAAAATTCAATATTTTACTCAAGGATATTACTGCATTGCCGAACATCTTCGTATTAAATTTCAGCTTTCTCGCTCATCCCGAAATGATACTTCTTAATTATGGGTTTTTGGTGGAAACGACCCCCAGAGTGAGCACCGCTTCTAGTTAGAAAATTCAATATTTTAATCAAGGATATGACTTTTTATACTGCGGAACGCCTTTGTATAGAATTTCAGCTTTCTCGCACATCCCGAAGTGGTACTTCTCAATTCCCAATAAATCGGGGAGAAACTGGAAAATTTCAAATTTTATATTTTTATTAGGTTCTTATAACTATTTTGGGGTGGTTCATTCTCGGTCATTTTTCGCTATCTCCTTTAGTTTGCCCAGAAAAAAATTGCAAAAAGACCCGTTAAAAAGCGTCATTAATGGCGGTAACTTGCTCCCACTTGTCCTTTCTTATTACGCACCTACATACTAAAAGGGATCTGTGTGCCAAATTTCTAGTCTTTAAGTTTAGCCATCGTGGAGCTACGTTGATTATCAGTCAGTCAGTATACCAATTGCTTTGCGTTTTATAAGTGTAGATACTCGTAAATATCTCTGCTGCTACTTCTTCTTCATCTTTTCCAATTCCATTTGGGGTTGCCATTGCTTTCCTTAATTCTACCATAGCACAACCTTTTGTTCGTTGCCTACTCTCTTTAGCCCTAACCCTAACATGTTTCTCACAGTCTCAATTGAAACTGTGTAGAAGCCAGCTTTTTGCTGATGATCTCTCATCTTTGGTTTGAAGCAGAGTTATTTAAAGGCTGGATGACCTTCCT
>CM022875.1:3331666-3357082 GCA_012654025.1 Pachypsylla venusta
CAACAAACTTGGTGTTCAATTCTATTAAATTGTAGATAAAAACCTATTCGCAGACCTACCGTTTTGGAGGAGTATGGTAAAAGTATAATACATAACTCGGTATATGTCCGCTTTTTGTTTTTCGAAATATTTCATGATTCCCGGATAATGATCGCGTCCTGTGTAATACACAATGCTCTGCTCGTAGCTTTGTTTCTATTTGAGGGAACAAAATTTGAGAATAATTTTGCTTCTCTGAAAGGTAATATCTTATTGGAACACAGCCGTAGATCTAATAAAAAGGGCCAGAATTATTCTATGGCACGTTGATTACATCAGTTTTTGTTAGATCACTGAAGTTAAACAACGACCAGAGACGTTTAGTAAAGTGGGTGACCACGTATAGGTTTGCGCCCACGACATGCTGGCTATACTCGGGCCGACTCGGGCTGAGTGAGGTCAATGTAAGTCTGCTGTTTTCCAGGGTGCGGATGGTAAAAAAAGTCGTTAAGCAAAGAGGAAAAAATAGGTTGTGCACAAATACCCAATACTTGTATTACCATAATTCTTGAACTCGGAGATGGATTGTAAAGGTGGTGTAAATACCCAATACTTGTATTACCATCATTCTTGAACTCGGAGATCGATTGTAAAGGTGATGTAAATACCCAATACTCGTATCACCATCATTCTTGAACTCGGAGATCGATTGTAAAGGTGGTGTAAATACCCAATACTTGTATCACCATCATTCTTGAACTCGGAGATCGATTGTAAAGGTAGTGTAAATACCCAATACTTGTATCACCATCATTCTTGAACTCGGAGATGGGTTGTAAAGGTGGTGTAAATACCCAATACTTGTATCACCATCATTCTTGAACTTAGAGATGGATTGTAAAGGTGGTGTAAATACCCAATACTTGTATCACCATCATTCTTGAACTCGGATACCCAAATGATACTAAGAAATCCCGATACAACCATTTATCATGCTGGAAAATTGTATCCTTTGAAATATTTTTCAAAGGAATACAATTTCTTATCAGAAACTTATCAGAAATATTTTGAATTCCATGAAGTGGGCTATTAATACCGGCGGGCTTTCCTTTTGAAATTCTAAGTTCCGCGTCCACAAGTAGGATTAATGAATGAAGTGGGCTTTGAAAAATATCTTGGGAGCCAGATGTACAATACATATATTTTTGGCCGAAGTGTCTTGAAATTTGGAATGAAAATGGAACGTTAAGCTCTCAACAATACTGTGATACCTAACAAATAATTGGCAGAAGTGTGTTGAAATTTGGAATAAAAATGGAACGTTAAGCTCTCAACAATAATGTGATACCTAACAAATCATTGGCAGAAGTGTGTTGAAATTTGGAATGAAAATGGAACGTAAAACTCTCAACAATAATGTGATACCTAACAAATGACGTCATGATTGGCAGAATTGTGTTGAAATTTGGAATGAAAACGGAACGTAAAGCTCTCAACAAGAATGTGATACCTAACAAATGACGTCATCATTGGCAGAAGTGTGTTGAAATTTGGAATGAAAATGGAACGTAAAGCTCTCAACAAGAATGTGTAACCTAACAAATGACGTCATCATTGGCAGAATTGTGTTGAAATTTGGAATAAAAATGGAACGTAAAGCTCTCAACAAGAATGTGATACCTAACAAATGACGTCATCATGTTTTACATTAGGCCGACACTTACAAATTATCTTATTATTTTTTAACATCACACACTTTTACTATCTTATGGGTTTGACACACATTTTGTGCTATCACTCATTTCATTGCGTGGTACATTTATTATTCAATCTGAGTTTTGCTAGAGTTATATAGGGTGCCGCAAAAGTCACTAAAATTTTTTCTTACAAACATGTATAAAGTAAACAAAATAAAACAAACTGGGGTCCGACTTAGAAGAGAACCGTAGGGTCCTCGAACAAGGGAAAAATCCCACGTTCAAAATATTTTTCCCGTTTGGGGAAAAAAAAAATTGATCAAGCAACAAAGTAGTCATAGTAAATAAAATGTTTTTATATGGCTCAAATTAAAAAACATTCCTACCAGCCTCTATGGCACGTTGAATACACCAGTTCCCGTAAGATCACGGAAGTTAAGCAACGTCCAGCGAGGTTGTTCTATGTGGGTGTTCGCGCCTTCGTAATGCTGGCTATTTTTCCGGCCCAACTCAGACTGGGAGAGGTCAATGTGGGTAGCTGGTTTACAAGTTTCCAGCAAATGGAGGGTAAACCCCCCGTCTTGAATGACCAATAGATGTTAAAGAGACGTTAAGCCAAATTAAAACAAAAAAACTTTCCGATGATTTTGCAAAAAAAATCTGTCGCACTTTTTCATGCAATACCTCTGTTCTAAAATATTTCCCATAATATTTTGAACTCAAATGAATCATGAAGTTTGTAATGGGAACTCTTGTGGCACTCATGTGGAATATACTCGTAGCTGTTCAATAACACCAATATCTCTTGAATAAAAAATTTACTTTCACAAAACGAAATTTCTTCAGCAGCAAGAAGTCACCAAATTTGGACGCTAATTTTAGTTCGCAGCGATGCATTTTATGAAATGTTTAACCTTCGATCAACTTTACAAGCATTATACTCAATAAATTAAGTCGTCAAACATTAAATTCGGTCCAAGAGTTTTGTCAGAATTGGCAGCCGATTTTAAAATACATCTCTCTTAAATGCAAAAATTAGTCAGATCAGTGTGGACCTCGCTTTCTAGCCCACACCTAATAGTTCCTACAGAACAGTACATATTTTCCTGACCCAATTTTCAAACTAATCCAAAAGTATCGCAACTCACCAAATCATCCGTCAAAATAGATCTTAGTATTTAACGGTAAAAAATTATCACATTGGTCAAGATTTTCAAATCTATTGCAACCCCATCACTTTTTTGGAAAACAGTAAAATGTAGTAGATCTCAACATCCAAGAGTTATCACAGAGATTATGGATAGATAATACGCTTATTCATATTATGCCGATATTAGTTATAATGGGGCTATTATGCTCAGACCCGATCGAGGATTTTTTTTTGGGGGGGGGGAGTCGTGGAAAGGAAGTTTTAACATATAGGGATTATAAGGTACAAGCAGGTGCCGCACCGCGAAATATGCTAGTTTACACTAGCTATAGTAAAAAGCAATCCTTGAATTGCTAAAGAGAGGGATTATAGGAAAAATCAAATCTTTTCAAAAAATTCGGTGAGGGGGAGGGGGGGGGGGAAATCTTAAAACCCTTAAGGAAATTTGGTGGATTTTTTTTTTGATGATGAATTTTCTTTTTGTCTGGAGTTGGCTTGGTTGTGGAGACATTTCATTTTCGTTCTTAGATTAAAGTGGTAATCTTGACGAAGTGAATGTGAGATTTCCAAGGGAAGATTTAGCTGTTCATATCCAGGTTGGATAAATTCACAAACGATCACACATCCGATTTTTTTTTTACAAAATAGAAAGCTAATAGCGGATCTCATTTACCAGTCAAAAGTTATCACAGAGATGGTCAAGAGTATCTCGTATTACACTTTCTTTACTTTTCTAATGGTTTTCTAAAAGAAATTCTAAGAGTGTGAAATGAATTATTTATATGTGTTCGAACCTTTCGAAAAAAAGACAATCTTTGACTTTCAAATTTCGGATGGGATACTAAATTTCTCTCTCTCTCTCTGGAAAATGACAGCGACAAAGAAATATCATTTTTAGATAGCTCAAAATTGTGAGGGATACTTTTGAGATAGGAAGCTGTCGAACATGTCAAATGTTATCTGTAACTTTAGAAATCCGTCCTGTCAATCTAGATAGCTGTATTTTTAAAAAAAGAATAGCTTAAGGGGTTTCCTTCTTGATAGTTTGATGTTTTTTTATATAGCCAATTAAAATAGGATTAAACGTATTTTCTTCCCTGTAAAGGTTAACATAAGTGGACTCCTTACAGCAAATAGATACGACTTTTGAATTTTATGCTCTTTGTTTTGTTCCTTATTACTACAAGGTACAATGGCAATCAAAAATACACAGGTAGTGACCTCTCATAGTACCTATATCGAACAGATACTACACTTTGATCTTAGCCAAAAGGACAAGAAGTGAACACTGTAGCCACTGAGGGGAGCAAACCAGCTGCATTGGGTGACAGTCCTAAGCCCGTGTAAACACAGAAGGTTTTTGTGTTAGGAAAGGCATCCAGCCTTTAAAAACTCTGCTTCGAACCTACGATGGAAGGTCATCAGCAAGATATGAGTTTCTATGGATACTGTGAGAAGCAAGAGAGTGTTACCGTGCCAGGTAAGCGTACAGCTAAAGAGAGTAGGCACCGAACAAAAGGTTGTGGCATGGTAGAATTAAGGAAAGCAACGCCAACCCCAAATAGAATTGGAAAAAGGTGAATTTAAAAAAGAAGAATTCAATTAATTAAACTACTTGTTTGTATAATACGCAATGAAAAAAATACTTACTTGACGAATTTAAATAAAAAAATGATATTATTACCCCTGTACATTAATTTTATTCCTTGCCGTAATGTCATGTTTATGCAATTCCAGGGCAATAGTTTATACTTGAATGTATAAAACCATTCCGGAGCGGAGGTTCGCCAACAATTGACACTCTGTTTGAGTTAAAGCAAATTTTTCCTCCACAAAAAAATCTTTGTGGAATAGATTTTATTTGTGCATCTCAAGTTATCAACCCCAGTCAGGGGTCTCAAATGCTACGTGTGTTCTGTTCTAGAGACAGGGACGGAAGGGATAGCAAGGCAATTGGAAGCTTTGGAGATGTATTCTACTGCAGAATGTGAGGAATTTTATGGAATGAAAGAGTATGGAAAATAATAGAGACCAAGTAGACTATAATATCGAGCAATAGCATTGTATCCTATTGTGCATCTCAACTTATCAACCCCAGTCAGGGGTCTCAAATGCTACGTGTGTTCTGTTCTAGAGACAGGAACGGAAGGGATAGCAAGGCAATTGGAAGCTTTGGAGATGTATTCTACTGCAGAATGTGAGGAATTTTATGGAATGAAGGAGTATGGAAAATAATAGAGAAGCAAATAGACTATAATATCAAGCAATAGCATTGTATCCTATTGTCGAATGACCTTTATATTTGCTTTTAAGGTACACATCAGTAGAAATAAAGGAGCTGTACTATTTAGAATACACTTCACATTAATTATCAAGATATCATAAATGATCTTAATATTTCTTATAACTTATAACGCTTCGTAACTGTTTAAATCAACCATCCCTGGTAGTTCATTGTTCGAGGCGTCTGTCTAGTAATCCAAGGGTCGCGGGTTCATGGTATGTTATCCTCTATATGAGTTTTTGACAACATATTAATGTGAATTGGGCTTACTTTTGGGAGAACCTTAAGGGACTTATTACACTGCTCTACATAGTAAGGCAGTATAATAAGTCTATTATTTCCGTAACCATAAAAGATTATAGTGCTCAATATAATATTTTAAAAAAAAATATTATATTGATTAATTATTTTTAATAAATAACCTTCACCTAATATTAATTCTAACGGGATGTTCACGGTGAATCAAATATTACCAACTTATTGATTTATTATAATCATTAATTATTTTTAATAAATAGCCTTCTCTTAATATTAGTTCTAACGTGAATCAAGATGTCACAATGAAGGCGAAGTAAACTTTAATTTGCATTGAATCTCACATTATTAAAACAAATCAGCAAGTGAACATATTAAATGTCCATCAAAATTTAACAAGGCGTTCGAGAGTTATTGTGATACAAAAAGACAAACATCTTTTTCGATCGTGTTAGAAAAAGATAGTAGATCTCACTTCATGTGTTCAATTAAAATATAAAAAAAAACATCAATTAGATTTACACCCATTCTCCCATACGGAAAAGAACAATAATATTCCTACATACCTACTCGTATGTGAATCGAAATCCAACCTCTTGAAATTCACATATCAATACATAATCAAATAAATTAAAAATGTTATTTAACATTAAAATCACGAGAAA
The DNA here is from genome assembly GCA_012654025.1 of Pachypsylla venusta. Taxonomy (NCBI): domain Eukaryota; kingdom Metazoa; phylum Arthropoda; class Insecta; order Hemiptera; family Aphalaridae; genus Pachypsylla; species Pachypsylla venusta. The sequence goes on from CM022875.1 coordinate 3,337,697, forward strand.
TAAAAATTAATTATGAACTATTTGAATACTCATTGTTCAATTTAATTAAAGTCTAATTAATAAATAAGAGGGTATTAATAATGTATATTATAATTAAATAAAAAATATGTAGATAGTTCAATTAATTAAATACAATTCTTTAGCATAATATAAAAAAAAGGACGCGGAATTTACGATCTTCAGTATGAGAAGAAGAAGAAATACGGAAACAAAAAATAAAATAACGTCCTCTCGAACTTTCAGTTACCGAGTCACGGTGTAAACTGAAATGAAATTTTTCAACAAAGTGCAACCCCTAATAGACATTTTCGTTCGAGTAAATCAACCTCCTTTTCTTTTGAACGAAAAGAAAAGTATATACAATTTTAGTCTTATGCCTTAACGTATTGTTTTGGTAACGTTGTCTGCTGCTTCCTTTTTCTCTTGTTTTATCTGTGCTGGCATTATTAATTCTTTTGATAGAAAAATGAAACAACGAGCAGAACAAATTCTTTGCGAACATTGTGAACAAAAAGAAATGCTAGTGTCTGTCTTACAACAACAAAAAATTGTTTTCAATTCAAACTTATTTTCATGTTTAAATTGAAAAATATTACTTAAATCAAAACTAAAAAATATTGTCGAGGTGGTTGGTACAATGTAAACTTGAAAATTATTCTAAAACTCTTATTTTCTAATAAAGTTGTTAAAAATAATACCAATAAAAATTGGACTTCCACTAAGAATAAAACTGGTACATCTAATGAATTGAACAGTTAATATGACCAGAATGAAAACGACACATCCACTGATTTCAACTCTAAGATAAACATGGCGCTCTCACTAATTTTAACTAAAATGAAAATGGCACATCCACCAATTACAACGGAGATGAAAATAGCAAATTTTCTAATTTGAAAACGACACATCCACTGATTTCAACTCAAAGATGAGCATAGCGCTCACACTACTTTTAACTAAAATGAAAATGACACATCCACCAATTATAACTAATATGAGCATTGCACATTTTTTAATTTCAAAACGACACATCCACTGATTTCAACTCTATGATGAACATGGCGCCCTCACTAATTTTAACTAAAATGAAAATGGCACATCCACAAATTACAACTGAGAAAAAAATTGCAAATTTTCTAATTTGAAAACGACACATCCACTGATTTCAACTCTAAGATGAGCATGGCACATCTACCAATAACAACTGAGATGAAAATTGCACATTTTTTAATTTGAAAACGACACATCCACAAATTTCAACTCTATGATGAACATGGCACTCACACTAATTTTAACTAAAATGAAAATGGCATATTCGCTAATTGCAACAAGAGCAAAGATAGTTTTAACAATTTCCAAAACAAACCCATCATTGAGCCACAGTATCTGGGTCTGCGACACAATAATACGCATTACGCGCATTTCATTATACGCAAGATGTGTATGTTGATTACTATGTATCACCACGTTCCGTATACTCGTAATGCTGTCTATTGTCTACCTATTTAAATAAACTCAAAGAAATATTCACTATACAAACAGCACTAAGTCGGCATTTTATTTCGAATAATAATATCTAATATATTCCACCCAACCGCTAGCATTGTTTGTCTGAACTCTTCACATGTTTTTGTTCAAAAGCGTAGAGAAAAAAAAAATATATTTAAATTGCAAATTATTTCAGCTCAGCCAGTAAAAGAATTACAATATAAAAAAAAAAAGTCATGGAGGGGATCAGATAGTTCGAAATGGAGGGATTTCTAAACTGCGAGTTGATGATTAGGTGAAGGACAAAACAAAAAGTCGAAATATAAGGCGAGGAAGGGTATTAGGAGTTGTGTCAGAAAAGAGCTTTCACCAAGTAGGGGCTTTTGATGTATAATTTTACAGGGTGTAACACAAAATATAAGTTCCTTGGAACACGTGCACCGTGTGTCGGGTTATATTTTCCAAAAGAAGAAAACACATTACTTATTTCTTTTTAAAAAAATAAATAAGTAATGTGAGAACGATAAGTTATGTAAGCACGTTGCTTATAATATACCGTTAGAAAAAAAGTTTAATTTCTAAGAGAATGTTTTACAGCAACTCTCAATAACTGTAGCACCACAGATTAGTAGTTACATTTATTCAATAATGAACCTTTTCACTCGAGCACCAATGTTTAACTTTCCAGCAATAAATACTCTCACATGTACAGATTTTCAAAATGGCGGACATTTTGTGTTCTCCTTAAAACCTTCTCACTTTCCAACAATAAATACTCTCACATGTACAGATTTTCAAGATGGCGGATATTTTGTGTTCTCCTTAAAACTTTCTCACTTTCCAACAATAAATACTCTCAAATGTATAGATTTTCAAGATGGCGGACATATTGTGTTCTCCTTAAAACCTTCACACTTTCCAACAATAAATACTCTCACATGTACAGATATTCAAGATGGTGGACATTTTGTGTTCTCCTTAAAGCCTTCTCACTTTCCAACAATAAACACTCTCACATGTACAGGTTTTCAAGATGGCGGACATTTTGTGTTCTCCTTAAAACCTTCTCACTTTCCAACAATAAATACTCTCACATGAACAGATTTTCAAAATGGCGGACATTTTGTGTTCTCCTTAAAACCTTCTCACTTTCCAACAATAAATACTCTCACATGTACAGATTTTCAAGATGGCGGATATTTTGTGTTCTCCTTAAAACTTTCTCACTTTCCAACAATAAATACTCTAAAATGTATAGATTTTCAAGATGGCGGATATATTGTGTTCTCCTTAAAACCTTCACACTTTCCAACAATAAACACTCTCACATGTACAGATATTCAAGATGGCGGACATTTTGTGTTCTCCTTAAAACCTTCTCACTTTCCAACAATAAACACTCTCACATGTACAGGTTTTCAAGATGGCGGACATTTTGTGTTCTCCTTAAAACCTTCACACTTTCCAACAATAAACACTCTCACATGTACAGATATTCAAAATGGCGGACATTTTGTGTTCTCCTTAAAACCTTCTCACTTTCCAACAATAAATATTGTTTCAAGATGGCGGACATTTTGTGTTCTCCATAAAACTTTCTCACTTTCCAGCAATAAATATTCTCACATGTACAGATTTTCAAGATGGCGGACATTTTGTGTTCTCCTTAAAACGCATACCTTCTATGAACGAGATCACGATTTTTTTTTTTTTTGCCTCATAGCAAATAAAATGTTTTTATATGGCTCAAATTAAAAAACTTTCCTGCCAACGTCTATGGCACGGTGAGTAAGTTCCCGTTAGATCTCCGAAGTTAAGCGAATCCCAGCGAGACTGTGGGTGACCACGTAGGTTCGGGTCCTCGGTATGCTGGATTTTTCTGGGCCAACCACAAAAGAGTTTGTAAGTTTCCAGCAAATGGAGGGTAAATCTCCCCGCCTCGATTGACCAATGGATGTTAAATACAAACTTTTGTTTGTTTTTTTACAAAATAACAAAAAGTTTTCAAATTTTGAACGGCAATTTATATAAAATCTATATTCTATCTATTATTGGCTAATTTCTGAAAGCTCAAAAATTAATGTAACTAATAACATAATTTTTTTCAGGTGATGGTATAATTTTTATTTCTATCTTGACATAGTTGTGGAAATTCACGAAAACTTTTGGTAGACATTAGAAAATGGTTTCCAGGAATGCACATTTTTCTTAAACACCCCGTAAACAAATTATTGAATTTTCAGTTTCAGGGCATTTCTCGTATGAAACAACAAATTAGTCGAGTTTGAAAGTATTTTCTGGACACTAGACAAGAAAGCGGATTCGTATTGTCATAATTATTGGCTTGCCTTGGGCGAAAGCAATGTTTTAACTCTAAGAGTTAATAAGCAAAGGCTAGCCAGGGTCTATGGCACGTTAAATACACCAGTTCCCCTTAGACCACTGGAGTTAAGCAATGTCCAGCGAGGTTGTACCATGTTAGTGTCTATGTGATTCGCGCCCTCGTGATGCTGGCTATTTTTCCGGCCCAACCCAGCTGGGTGAGGTCAATGTGGGTAGCGGGTTTGCTAGTTTCCAACGAATGGAGGGAGAAAACCTCGTCTTGAATGACCAGTATATTTTGAAGAGATGTTAAGCCAAATAAAAAAAAAAGCAAAGGCTAAATTTATTTGACTGGTTGTAAATTCTTCGAAATTTTGTGTAGCATGGGCAGGTATATTTGTGGTGACAAGTGTTTAGCATTGATATCACTGAATTCCAATTTTGGTTTATTATTTTCAATAATGAACCTTTGGAATCGTCACGAAAAAAAAAAAAAAAANGGGTCTCAGCTATCTCCAAAACTTTTGGGTTCAATCAAATATACCGCTGGCGGTTTTTACCGCTTTAAAGCGGTTTTCATTAATCCTGTCTAAAAAGAGAATGGTAAGAGCCAGAGACTTCAAATTTGGCAAGTATGTCAAATTTAGGATCTAATTAGATTTGGAATCATCATTATAACCTCCCTCAATTTTTTTTTTGGGGGGGGTACCCCCCAAAAAATGTATTATTTTTTGCCAGTAAAATAATAAACCCAGGTGTCACATTGGCAGAGTTTTTATCGATACATTCGACTGAGTAAACATTTCTCTTTTTTGTGGCATTGCGTCTGTTTAACATTTACTGGCCAATCGAGACGGGGTTTTTACCCTCTATTAGCTTACATAGTAGCTACCTGCATTGACCTCACCCAGCCCGAGTTGAGTCGGGTCGGGAATAACATCACACGTGGGCACTCAGGTTGTCACCCACTTAGTAAAACCCTGTCGCTCACCTTCAGTTATCTGACGGGAAGTGTTGTATTCAACGTGCCACAAACGCCGGCTGAAAAGACACCTTTCTAATAAAAAATCAGAGGCAGTGGTAAATATCTGCCATTATCAACTGAAAACTAAAAAACATTGACAATCGTATTTTAAGAGTTACTTATTTAAGGGCCATATTATAAAACTCCACTTGAGTGCGAGTTGGAGTGGCCACTTCACTAATTTTGTTTCGGAGTGACAACTCAAAGTCAAGTGGAATTTTATAATTTGTCCCTAAATCTCATTATCTCCGATCTCATAAGGGATTATCAATATAATTTATACCTATTACAGATACCATCCTGTAATTACAGCTCAATGTGGAGTACCCTGACCACTGCTATCAGACACCACAAAATCGTTGGTAATTTCGAAAAATACAAATTTCCCCGGAGCCCTCAAATGTTTTAATGAAAGTAATGTGTACTCTAAATTCAAAGGAGACCTTTTAGGAAGCACTGTTTGAAACCTTTTCCTCAAATTTGAATTCATTTTTCATATAGAACCCTGTTTTTATGTTCATTTTTGTTATGTTTGCTAAAATGATGATTATCAAAGTAAGAGACGACAAATTTTAGAAATAATAAAAGAGTCAAAATAATAATTGCTGTGTAACCTTTGAGTCAAAAGTACAATTGTGGTTCTTTTTTGTGTGAAAATTGGGAGATATTTTTATATTTGGGGGGTGTAAAAAATAATGGTTACAAAAAATAGCTTCTCTGCCATAAGAATTATATACTAAAAGTGCCCATCATACGTTGTAATATCGTTCAGACACAAGACCTATTGGAAAGCAGAAACCTTCTATGGACGTAGTTAATGTCTATACCAGGGGTTCCCAAACTTTTTGGTACCGCGCACCCTTTTCTTGAAATGAAAGCCTTCCACGCCCCCTCCCCTTTACATTATAAATGATGAATGGGTATGGGTGTTGCTGAATTCAATCTCGTTCAAAACGCTAATGTGTTGCTGAATGCTATCTCATTCAAAACGCTAATGTGTAGGTGATTGCTATCTCAATCAAAACGCTAACGTGTTGCTGAATGCTATCTCATTCAAAACGCTAATGTTTTGCTGAATGCTATCTCATTCAAAACGCTAATGTGTTGCTGAATGCTATCTCATTCAAAACGCTAATGTCTTTCTGAATGCTATAACGCTAATGTCTTTTTGAATGCTATCTCATTCAAAACGCTAATATGTTGCTCAAAGCTTTCCCATTCAAATTTTCTAAACATCATGTTCAATAAAATTACCTTTGCAAAATATTTGTACATATTATATTTGAACTAAATGATAATAATTCAACTGGTCTCGCGCCCCCCTTGGCTTGCCTTCACGCCCAAAGTTTCCCAGGTCTATACCAAGATTCATTAAAATCGGACAAGTCGTTCAAAGGATAATCTCAAATCCACGAGGATAAAATTCCATGGCTTGGCTGGATTTGAACCCACGTCCTACAGTTTACCAGTTAGAGCTTTTTACCACTACCAACCCACATCTCTGGAATATAAGAGATGCTAAAAGATCTCCCAAACAGTGTGATAGACGGTGATTTGTGAAAAGCTCTTAAGAGTGTGTAGGTGCTACAAGAAATTAAGTCACCTCCTATTGAAAATGTAAGATGTTTAATTAATTTTTGGATTCTCCGAGACAGAAAGCTCAGCGCTGAAAATTGCAAATGAGTGTTGACCTCGGAATGACAAAATGTCAAAGTGGTGGGGTGGGGGCTGGATAGGTATCTCAATGTTCATTATTTGTCTTGCATTAATTACAAAACATTGTTCATGTAAATACTGTACATGATTGTCAGTATCCGTGTGAGTTACGGGCTGAATTATTTCAAAATTTTCAAGATAGTAATTTCAACAAGTTTGAAATTTTCCCCGTGGACTTTGAGGTTAACGATTCTTGTTTGATAAATCTCTACTTCTTCTTTGTCTTTTACCACTCAAATGGAGTCGACCTTTCTCGTCAGTCTTTGCCAGTTCAGCCTTATTTGTTCTCCTTCCACACATGGGTTGGTGGTAAAACGCTCTGACTGGTAAACAGTGGGTTGCGGCTTCAAACCCAAACCCAGTTAACCAATGGAATTTCATCTTCATGAATTTCAGATATTTATCACCTTTGGAGGACAAATTATATGCAATGGGATATTGAATAATTGCATATTAGACACCAATATCGGGGAACCTGTTTTTTTTAGCCATATTTTTTTTTTCGGGGGCGGAATCGCAAATAATCTACCTAGTTTTAGACAACTCTTGGAAGTCATGTCTTGGAAATTTCAAATGGCCACCATTTTGAAGCCAAAGCCAAACATGCTAGAAGTATGATTTTTTTTTTNTTTTTTTTTTTTTTTTTTTTTTTTTTTTTTTTTTTTTTTTTGCAAAGTACTTCTAATTTTATTGTATTTCTGAAAATGTATCACAAGATAGGGGTTTGTATTTAAAAAACAAGAGTTGGACCACCTGGGGTCACATGGGACCTGCCCCTGAAAAATTGGTCACAACATTAGGTGGTTTAATTTGGGTAATACCTTGCAAAATTTCAAAACTCCTTATAAAACCATAAAAATTTATATGGGGCATTTATTTATTTTTTATTAGTGTTAATGGCATGCAAACACTAATAAAAGTAGATAGAACTCTTTTACCTATATAGCTTATCCATTCTCTTAATATTCGTCAGCAGAACAATTTTTCTTCAGCATGACGGGGCTATTATTCAAATGTGCATGAAATTCTACACAACTTTTGTTCTGAGCGCACGGCAGTGCTCCAGGCCAAGTTCGGGAAAGCACCAGTATATCTTTACACGAAGCAATTCACCAGGTTTTTCACACCGTCAGATATCCGGTTCTACAGGAGTTAGGTCATTGAAATTTTGAACATACATTCGGCAGTATAGTAAAATACCGCGGGATAAACTTCAAAAGTTAATATTAACCCAGGCAGGAGATAGGTAATTTCAAAGTTTGCTCTTTTGGATTCTCACTGACTGATTGACTGACATATTGACTGATCACTCATCATCATAAGTTTCAGGCTATTTACCAGCAATTTAGCCGGAAATAATTTATATTTGAACTCTTTCACTCCCGGTGCTCCAAAACGGTTCCGCATTTACATGCAATTAAATGGAAAAATAAATATATTTACTCTTTTACTACCAGTGCTCCAAAACGGTTCCGCTTGAGGGAAGAAAATGCACGAAATCTAGTTTCAACTGCTAAGTCGCTGAAATCTTGCATGAATTTAGGGAGACTTAAATTGAACTAAACCCGCAAATGTCAAATTTGAAATTCGTTAACTCTCAGTGCTATAACTTTAGGAAAGAAGATACACTATAAATATTGCTATTTTTATTTGCTTTGTAGTGTATATTACTTTATTAATATTTTGGTGTTAGATCTTATTGGTCATTTGGGTCCGGTTTACACACAAATTTTCTGGTTTCTGATATGTTGTGTAATCGAAAAGAAGAAGAAGAAATAAAGAAAAAAACGGCCAAAAAATCAGATGCATATAGTAATCTTTACAAAAAGTATTGATATCTCACGAAAAAATTATCATTGAAAAAAGGCCAAGAGGCCAAGAGTGGGTCTTCCAAAAATTTCCGCCTATGAAAGTAGTGATATCCAATATTGGGGCCAAGTTTATTGTTGTTGCTGTATATCCCGCACTTAAATTTATTATTGCACGTTCTTCTGTCTCAATTCTCTTAAAGTAATACCAACTTTACACTTGGTCAGTTTGTAAAATTTTACGAATCCCCTTAGAAAAAACCGATTTATTTTTTAGGGAGGTCAGTTTCTATAGAGGATCACCCAGTACCACAATTTATTTTCAAAAGGTCCGTTACCTTTGACCGTTGATTTATTTTTCCTAATTTTAAAATTTCAAATCGTTCAACTATGAAAACCTCAGAGACTGCTGAAATGACGAAGATTAACAGCATGATGGGGCACTGAATGTCATTCAGCATTTAGTAAAACAAAATGTAAACAGTGTCAGCAATATGAGACAAACGGGATCAGCAAAAAGATCCCTCTTCAGTTGCACTGCGGGGAAAAATTTGGGTTACCTGGCAAGATGAAGGATTTGTGTTTACGATTATATTCACTTCAAGCCAAAATTTTAAATTTGTTACCAAATATCAAAAAGTATTAAGGTAAATAATTTTGTATTTGTAAAAAAAATATGTGACACATGGATTTAGTATTTTACTGGCTAAAAAAATACCCCCCCCCCCGAAAAAATCAGGGGCGTAATTAAACCTTCTCACCGTTCTCATTTTAGACAGAATTAATGAAAACCGCTAAAAATTGTCAGCGGTATATTTCATTGAACCCAAAAGTTTTAATGAGACTCTACATATGACATACATACCACATTTCAAGTCTCTGGCTCTTACCATTCACTTTTTAGATAGGATTAATAAAAACCGCTAAAAAGTGGTAAAAACCACCAAGGGTGTATTAGATTGCACCCAAGAGTTTCGAGGCACAATTAGAGCCATGGTGGGACTTATATACCAAATTACATCCAAATCGTTCAACGCTAAAGCTGCTTTCCCACTGAACGCAACATTTTATTGCTGCAACACACTGCAACAAATTCCGTGTCAGTTCTTTAAAGTTTTTCAATGGAGATGGACGCATTGTCTTCTTTAATATTTTTTTTTTTTTTTTTTAATTTGACTTAACGTTTCTTTAACATCTCTTGGTCATTGAGGACGGGGGTTTTACACATTGAACTCACCCAGCCTGGGTTGGACCGGAAAAATAGCCAGCATCAGGAGGGCGCGAACCCACGTGGACACCCATATAGAACAACCTCACGCAACAAAATATTGCGTGCAGTGGGAAACAAATAAATCCGTTTGTCGATCACGGCGGACAAACGGATTTTTTTTTATTCGATTATTAAATTCTTCGTACCTTGAAACGTAAAATATCAAATTTTGAAGGGGGGGGGGTTGTGACGATTCCAAAGGTTCATTATTAAAAATATTAAACCAAAATAGGATATGTCGGAATCACACCAGTAACTATTTGACTGAAAACTATGGGACGCAATTTGAAAAGCAAAATCAATTGTCTGTTGTGTATCATTGATTTCGGTAACCTTTTAAGAATTTCTTTTGTTTAAGAATCTGCAGAGAGCTCAAATGAATGTAGCCACCGAAGGGAGCAAGCTTCAGTGGGTAATGGACCTAAGCCCATACAACTGCAAAAGGGAAAGGGTATACAACAAAAAGAGTAGGCACAGAACAGAAGATTGTGGCATGGTCAGGGTCGGATTATCAATAGTAGCACGTGCCTACTTACACTAAATATTTTGACATTTCTGGGTTGACAATTGAAAAAACATATATCATTTTGACGGGGCCCCCAACTCTTCAAAGCGTATAGTAAAATCTAATTTAGGAAAGTACAAGTAGGTACCTACTTCCTAGGAACTTAATAAAGAAACGAGTATTGCAACATAAGCAAATTGTTTTTGTTTTTTTTAGCGGTAACCAGGTTTTATCGATGTTGGTATACTCAAAATTTAATTTCACTTTTCTCCATCAGCTGTGGGTACTAGACCAAAAGATAATCAATTTTTGTACTGGCTCCTAAAAGTAAACTACTTAGGCGGCGCCGGCGAGGGAGTGGAGAGGGCCCCGCTCTATGAAAGTGCTAGGGGCCCCGCGGAATGTTACTCCGGCCCTGGGCATGGTAGAATTAAGGAAAACAGGGCCAACCCCAAATAGAATTGGGAAAAGGTGAATTTAAAGAAAATGAATTTTGGTTTATTATTTTCAATAATTATCCTTTTAAATCTTGGCGTGGCAGAAAAACGGATTTTTATTCGCCTTTTTTGATTCTAAGTACCATGAAACGTGGAATATATATTTTTTGGGGTGGGGGGTATTTTTAGCCAGTAAAAAAATAAACCCATGTGTTACATTAGCAGAGTTTTATATGTTATCGGACACGGGATATTAACCAGATCTAGTTTTCAGATATTAATACTATAAATATACCAAATAACGAGTCCTCAATTATCATGTACGCCCCGTATATATGTAAACAACATTAGTAATTAAACCTGTCAGAGACAATTAACGCTTGATTGCAGTAACAAATAATAGTCGGGATTTGCACACAATAATCCTTCCCAACCCATTTCATGTTACGAGTATTATACGAGCCGTCCATTGTACATATTCATTCGATAGCATCAGGTTGGCGAGGATATCCATCCATTTCATGTTACGAGTATTATACGAGCCGTCCATTGTACACATTCATTCGATAGCATAAGGTTGGTGAGGATATCCATCCATTTCATGTTACGAGTATTATACGAGCCGTCCATTGTACATATGCATTCGATAGCATCAGGTTGGCGAGGATATGCATCCATTTCATGTTACGAGTATTATACGAGCCGTCCATTGTACATATTCATTCGATAGCATCAGGTTGGCCAGGATATGCATCCATTTCATTGTACATATTCATTCGATAGCATCAGGTTGGCGAGGATATCCATCCAGTCTATGACTTAATTGAGATCTGGTTTTATCAACACAATTTCTTTATTTAATTATACATTTTTTTTTTTTTTTTCGTTCCAAGGTGACTCTCGAGCACCTTGTCGTTATTTTGATGAATCTTGGTATAGACATGTTTTATGTTTGTACCACGATAAATCTCGAGCGCCTTGTCGGTATTTTGAAGAATCTTGGTATAGACATGTATTATGTTACAATTATTGTGGGTATTACAGTAGTACATGGTATTTTAACAATCACTCCGAGCTTATAGTTATGGACTAGAAAACCCACTATAATCGGGCGAATCTCGTATTGATAATTGATTGGCTAATCCGACTATCCGACGGAAAATTTGAAATTCATTAAAGCTTGTACAGCACAATACAGGGTGTAACAAGATAACGTGGCCCCCTTGAAACCACATGTTATGTGTCAAAGAAGTGGCGGTTCAACCGAAGAGCGCGCTTCATAATTATTTTTCGTGATTTTCCAACATTTCTGGATGGGTGCTAAAAAAAGAATTAGTAAACATACAGGGTGGTCGATTTCGATTGACGCAGTCTAAATATCTCCGAAATTGTTGGGAACACAAAATATATATTCTCACCAAAATATCACGATATCAAGGGGAACATATTCTGATGACCTTTTAAAATCTGTCAGAATTATCCTTGATCAAGGTTATTTTCCAATCAAGGTTATTTCCCATTTCGTTCTTTTAAAACGAATAAAAAAAAAAAATTACCCCAATTTTTTTAACATAATCAAATTCTACATTCAATCTAATATTTATTTTATTTTTTCTTTAATTAGAAGTATTTTTTCGACTGATTCCATAGAGGTGTGACGTATCAAACGAAAGGACGCGTCGTTCTGGATCGAATGGTAACAAATAAAAAAATAAAATAACAAAATAGAATAACTGAGTTTACAGAATTACTAATGTTACACCCTGTATACATGTTTTATGGGTGAAAATGGATAGACGACATCAAAGAATGGACAGATGTGAGAATCTAAGAGATTAGCAAAGTTGAGAAGGAGCACACAATGTCAGAGGGAATATTTGAGCATCCTTTGGCATCAGGATGTAGCTAATATACAATTATTATTAATCTTACAATTTACCTATATGTTCCCATGTTGTGTGAACTGTAGACCTCACTCACATCCTTGGAGATTAGCAAAGTTGAGAAGGAGCACACAATGTCAGAGGGAATATTTGAGCATCCTTTGGCGTCAGGATGTAGCTAATATACAATTATTATTAATCTTACAATTTACCTATATGTTCCCATGTTGTGTGAACTGTAGACCTCACTCACATCCTTGGAGATTAGCAAAGTTGAGAAGAAGCACACAATGTCAGAGGGAATATTTGAGCATCCTTTGGCATCAGAATGTAGCTAATATACAATTATTATTAATGTTACAATTTATATGTTCCCATGTTGTGTGAACTGTAGACCTCACTCTCTTACAATTTATATGTTCCCATGTTGTGTGAACTGTAGACCTCACTAATTGATACACCAAAAAAAGTGTCTCCAAGGACCTCTTCTTATTTATTTTCTTTTTCAGGGGTCATTTTACACAAAATACACCAATTGATACACCAGAAAAAGTGTCTCCAAGGACCTCTTCTTATTTATTTTCTTTTTCAGGGGTCATTTTACACAAAATACACCAATTGATACACCAAAAAAAAGTGTCTCCAAGGACCTCTTCTTATTTACATTATTCCTCCATCTTCCTCCGTAAGATGGAGTAAGGATATTGGGAGTGGACTAATTTTTAATGTTTAATTTATTATAAATTTATCTGTCACTTGTGAGATTATTATTTTTGGCTAACACTGACTTCTGAAAAAAGGTACATACCTGGGTGAGGTTCGAATTACACTGATCTTGAACTGAATATCCGCTTTGCATGTGCAAGCCTACAACATGTAGTATTTCTGATGATGATTTTGTGTAGATGGCTTGACGTTCCGCACATCACTTACTCACTTAAAAACTCGCAGGAAGAAAAGAAAAAGAGCAATGAAAGACCGACCATACGTCCCGTAAAAATGGAAGATTTTTTATTTATCATGGTTAGGAGTGTTTTCTCGCATTACATTAGAATTAAGTAGATAATTTACGTTAAAATAAAAACGGATACGCGGAACAAAGTTATATTGATAGAATTTAAAAAAAAATATTTTAAAAAAATATATAAGGATAGAATGATAGGAGGTCGTGTACGTATTACATTAGAATTAAGCAGACAATTTACGTTAAAATAAAAACGGATACGCGGAACAAAGTTATAGTTATAGAATTAAAAAAAAATATTTAAAAAAAATATATAAGGATAGAATGATAGGAGGTCGTGCACGCATTACATTAGAATTAAGCAGACAATTTACGTTAAAATAAAAACGGATACGCGGAACAAAGGTATAGTTATAGAATTAAAAAGATTTTTTTTAAAAAATATAAGGATAGAATGATAGGCGTGCAGACTCAGAATAAATCTGCAAGCCGGTGAACGAATGTTCACAGCAAGGAGGAGAGGAATAAAGAACAGGTGAATGAGTTTGAAGACGGTCCGGTGCAAGAATATGCCAATGGGATCTCCCTTCAACACTCCCCACACACCTGCCGAAACATTCAACACAAACAACCGAGACAAATAATGACTAATTACAAATGTCATTACTTTTAGCCCGATTGGGAAAAATAATGACATTTGTCAGAAAAAGAAAGGATTTCAAGCAGATTCAGAATAACTCCGCAAGACTGTGGGCGAATATCCACAGGAACGAGAAAAAAATTAACAACAGTCAAGAAAGCTTGAAAACGGTCCGGTGCAAGAATATGCCAAGTGGATGCACAATTCAAGTCCTTCTACACATCTGTTGAAAATTCAACACAAGACAACCGGGCTGATGTAGCTCGGTTAAGAACTGCAAGAAGTCGTACACCCCATGACCCCAAACAGGAAAGGTGACGAGACAGGATAACAGGAATATCACAGGAAACATACACAAAAAAGGAAGCATTCAGGATTTCACAGCAGACAAACAATAAACAGAAAGCAATCCCAGGATAAGATCATCAGAAATCACACAAATTGGGAATAGAAACGCATGAACTGAAGACAATGCCGAAAATGGATGGAACAACCACGAAAAAATCGATTGATAACAGGCATACATACGCTTTAACAATGAAGAAAATATTTCTCGATAAACATGTACTCCGAACAAAAAGCAATCAAGACACAAAATTAATCAAAGGAATATATTTTTATTAGTGATTATAATTATAAAAGATCAATTTAAAACCACTTGTTAATCTTGTTATCAGAAAAAATCGTTATCATGTTATCAACTATCAATAAAATAACAAAAACAAAATTTTAAATTTTGATCAAAAATCAAACAAAATTTCAATAATCAGCTGATTAGAAAAAGTCGTATTTTGATTCCCGAAAAAAATTGAAAAAGAAAAAAATCAAAATAGGTATTTGATATTGACAAGTTTCAATTAGTTGGAACCACAGTAAAAGTTGATGTAAGAAACTTGAAATTTAAATGAAATAAAATCAAATATGGCGACTGAAATTTCTCATTGAAATGATTAGGTACGTAATAATTTAAATATATTTATATAAAAAAAAATACTTTTAAAAGAAACATCTATTATCTATTTTTAAGAAAAAAATGATAAAGTTATTTTTAATAACAGAAAAAAAATTATATGAAATAATTAAAAATTTAATTAATTATTTGTTCCTACCAATTAAGAATACGTTATTGAAACAAATGAATAATTTAATTATCACTGCACAAAAAAAATCGGAAGAAAAAGCCCACAGATAGTGCAGTTTTCGAAAGGAAGAATTTTCGACTTAAAGATTAAAGGATATAATCTTAAGTCGAAATCAGCAAAAAAAAACAATCCCCAAGATAAAATAAACCATCTTTAAATGAATTTTTGTATAATTCGGCCCTATATAGCTCAGATGGAGAAAGGATATTGATATTTGGAGAGTAGTGGACTGATTTTTAATGTTTAATTTATTTAAATGTAATTTATCTATCACTTGCGATCGCACCTCTCAAGGCTGGAAAATGTAAATGTGATAGTGCCATAACGATGAAATTTCCATTCCAAAGTCGTGGAATGATGTTTATTAGGTGGAAAATGCCATTCAAACTATAGGAAAGGAACATGATAATGATATGGTTGTTGCATTCCATGTCGACTATTATTTAGAGCCTAGATCGACCCCCCCCCTCCCCCTCAACTGGAGACCTGTATCCGCCCCTGNATTATTTTTTTTTTTTTTTTCGTTTATTTCTTACTTTCTCTCTTCCCCTTTCTCTCAATCTGTTTCCTCTCTCTTTCGCTTTTCTTTCTTACTTTCTTTCTCTCTCACACACATTCTTACTCTCTCTCTCTCTCTCTCACTTTTTCTCTTTCTTTCGGTTTTCTCTCTCCTACTCTTTTTTTTTTGCTTTTTCTTTCTCAGTTTATTTCTTAATATTTTATCTTGGCAGCCAGGGTTCTCGGTATACCTCTGCAAGTCCCTTCCATTCTATTTTCTGCCACTCAATGCCATTTAATTATTGCTACCCTGAAAGTAATATGAAGTGTATTCTAAATAGTGCAACTTCTTTGACAATTCATACTAGGATACAATGCAATTGCTCAATAATATAAGAAGTTCTTTTTGTAAAAGCTTGTATTTTGTATAGTAAAACTATACAAATTACAAGTATGACATGTTCAGAGTGAAATAAACCACAGACGTGCTGTCTGTGGTTTATTTCACTCTGAACTAGTAAGATTAGTGAGTTGGTTAAAAAATATCTTTAGAGCCCACTTGAGACTGAAAAAAAAATCTTATGTTTTGGTAAAGAAAAAAATCGAAAGTGTATACCATGAAATATGTCGCTGTTTTCTTTAAACAACACAAAAAAAAAAAGGCTTGAAAATAAATAGAGGTATTAGAAAGAAGGAAGGAGGTCAACAGAGATTCAATTTATCGCCTTTACGCGACAATATAGAAAAAAAGGTTTTATTTTAAAAGTCAATACCCAGGAACACAGAGTCAATAAATTTCCTCTAAATCTCTAAGTAATGTTCAGCTATATTTCAACTTACCTCTTCTTACTCTTCAGAGCTGGACTTTACTCGTGCGTTCACAATAAAGTGAAAGTATCGAATAAAATGGAGAGAGAGAGAGAGAGAGAGAGAGAGAGAGAGAGGAACAAACCGGGCAATTTGCAATTGAAAAGAAACAAGTGGTCTCCATTAGAGAAATAGTTTTACTTTTTTTGTACGGAACCCCCCTCGACCTTATGACAACAAAAAAGTGTGATTTTTTAAAAATTAGGCTTCTCTATAGTCTATACGTATCTATACAAAGACTTAAAAAAATCGATTTGACTCAAAGTTATGAGAATTATCTCTACCTTGACGTACTCTGGGTCCCTTGACGTGCTTCAAATAAAAAAATAAAAAAAATGAATAAAAAAATTTAATACTACAATCAAAATTATAGGGCTCCATTAAAAAAAAAAAGTTGAAATTCCTAAAAATAACCTTGAAGTAGACCTTGGAGAAAGTTTTTAAGTTCACCAATAAATTTCCCGCCTAAAAATCAGGGGATTTGTATCGAGTTTTTTCTTCCTATCTCTTTCGGTTTCCGAGATATTTGACTATGTCCTTTAAAATGTCTCACCCCGATATACCTATTTTGTCCGCTGTGAGTTAGAATAAAATCTTCATTTTCAAAATAACATTATTTGTTTACAAAGTTCTTTCCCCAAGTTGTGCTGAACATCTTCTAGGGAAATTAATAATGCTATACAAATTTAATGCTATTTGGCCTTAATTTGCACATTTTGATCGAATAATTAGCAATAATTCAAAAAGGGTTCGATATTTTTTAGTTCAGATAATTTTCTTTGCTTTTGGACTCTCACCGTTCTGGTCAAACAATTGACAAACACACACAAACATTTCGCTTTGATACATGAAGAAGATATTGTGAGCAGTAAGTTAAGGGTGAAATCCTGAAGGACCAAGTCCACTTGATCGTGTAAAATAACACATCACGCAATATTACTCTGAAGCAATAGATACACCATTGCAGTTTGCTGTGGCTAGTTGTGAACTCTTTGACTTCCATATACATCCCGAAATGCACTTGTATATGTGTATGTGATGTGTATTTATGTTTGTTTGTTACGCGATACAAGCCACAATTTTCTTCCGATTTTGACGAAATTTGGTATACATGTTTAGGGCATGAAGGAAATTTACTGTATAGTTTTTGGTTAATAATCTATTCTATTAATGATTAAAAAGGTAGTGGGTACCTATTGTTAACTTATCCGCTACCTCCCAGTATTAATTACATTTTAATATCCTATTGTGTTAATTCAACATTAGTAATAGGTCTGCGAACTAGCGACCTCACCCAGCCAAAGTCGTTTCCACAAGGCCTGATGTAATAAAGGCAAGTATTATCTTCTATGACAGAAGACGGTTCTATCATAGAGTGCCTCTGTGCTTCAAGCGTCACTTCCCGCTTGAGTATTTGATTAAAATACAAAAACTGGAATTTTACAAGTGCGAATGGTCACTTCGCTAATTTTTAATCGGAGTGATAACTTACACTTGAGTGGAGTTTTATAATATAGCCCAAAATGTATGATGACAATTAAAAACCTTGACAGCAAAAAACAACTTATTTAGGTACCATCGGAATTAATGATCCCCATATTGATCAATAAAGTGTGTGGGGGTGGGGGGGAGGAGTCTGGAAACACCTACCTATATGATGATGAGACGGTTTAAGTTGGTCTGTAGTTAGTTTCAGAAAAATCAGCACATTTGTGGCTATAGTTACGCAGTTAATTTCTACCAACGAAGTACAAAGATAGGACTAAGCCACCTTTGCAATCCGCGTAGTCGTCCAACGATGAAAGAACCCCGATTTTGACTGAACAAAGTGAAGCTAGTTTTAATTCTCTCAAACGACTTGTCCGATTTGGATGAAACATGGAGGATAGAATTGAGATTTTAGGTCTTATTGGATCTGAACCTATAATTAAAATCCTTAATTTATCAAATCACAAAATAAGAAAATCGAAAAAAAAAATATTTCCCCCATTTTTCTGTTCGATTAGAACAGAATACAAGCGCAGTGTGGTGTACACCGGCCCATCAAGACAAACTCCCAAACCTTTAAGTAATGAAACTTCTTTTGAGCGAAGATTAAAAATCAAAGTTAAAGTTCCATACAAATCCCCTTTCCTAATCAGCCTTAGGCTGAGGTATTTCTTTACGACAATAATTATCACGTCAGAGAAAAACAGATTTGTCTTAGGCTGATAAAACTTTAACATTTTTATTCCTATTATATTATTTTCTTCTAATGAACAAAAGGAGAAGTTAGCTAGCTTCGGGGGAGTCATTGAACAAGGAAGTCATTGAACAGTTTATGTGGCTCTTGACAATGATACCTGTTGTACTTATTGAGTCATCATGATGAGAAGTTAGCTTCGAGAGAGTCATTGAACAGTATATGTGGCTCTTGACAATGATACCTGTTGTACTTATTGAGTCATCATGATGAGAAGTTAGCTTCGGGGGAGTCATTGAACAGTATATGTGGCTCTTGACAATCATACCTGTTGTACTTATTGAGTCATCATGATGAGAAGTTAGCTTCGAGGGAGTCATTGAACAGCATATTGGGCTCTTGAAAATCATACCTGTTGTACTTATTGAGTCATCATGATAGGAAGTTAGCTTCGGGGGAGTCATTGAACAGTATATGTGGCTCTTGACAATCATACCTGTTGTACTTATTGAGTCATCATGATGAGAAGTTAGCTTCGAGGGAGTCATTGAACAGTTTATGTGACTCTTGAAAATCATACCTGTTGTACTTATTGAGTCATCATGATGAGAAGTTAGCTTCGAGGGAGTCATTGAACAGT
>CM022875.1:3360240-3372299 GCA_012654025.1 Pachypsylla venusta
ATCTTGGAAATTTCAAATGGCCGCCATTTTGAAACCAAACACGCTGGGCGTGTAAAAATTACTTCTAATTCTCTTGTCTATCTGAAAATGTATCACAAGATGGGGGTTCGTATTTAAAAAACAAAAGTTGGGACCTGCCCCTGAAAAATTGGTAACTGAGGTTGTTAAACCACCCTCAGATGGTTTAATTTGGGATATTAAACCATAGACGTTCTGGTCTGGTTGTGTGTAACGCAGCCTCCTGACGACAATTGAGTAGCTATGGTAAAAGCGACAAGTGGTAGCATTATAAGGAAACTGTTGAAATGTAGCTTGGGCATAGTGATATTGGAGTGATTGTTGAGAATACCTTGTAATGATATGATACCCACAATAGATGTTAAACAGAGGTTACCCCCCCCCAAAAAAAAATTGGCTTAACGTCTCTTTAACATCTATTGGTCATTCAAGACGGGGGTTTTACCCTTCATTCGCTGGAAACTTGCAAGCGAGCAACCCACATTGACCTCACCCAGCCCGGGTTGGGCTGGAAAAAAGAGCCAACGATACGTTGTGTTCGCAAGCGGTCACCCATCCGAGTAATGACCACGCCCGATGTTGCTTAACTTCAGTAATCTGACGGGAACTGGTGTATCCAACGTGCTATGATCGTTGGCTAAAAAACCTTCTTGGAATTAAGTTTAATGATACGAACTGTTCAAGAATGATGCGGAGTATTTTCTTTATTTTTCTTTAAATTCAATCTCCCTCTCAATACTTATAATAAAAATGTTTCTAAAAAGGGTCCTAGCAGGCGTCCTAAAGTCAATATTGAATCATGCTGAGGGAAAGCCTAAATAACGTTCCAATTTCTTATGAGAAAGGGAGAAGAGGTTTCCTTTGGCAAAAGATGGATGTGTAACATGTAACATATATATGACAGCAATTTCAGTTGCGTGTTACCTACGTCAGGCAGGGATAAAGAAATGATATATTCAACAAAAGTCAATCCACATATTTTTCTCGTGGCTGTAGAGAGACCTGAAAAGTGCACTTTGTGACGTGAAGTAATATATCACTTGTGCAACGCTCATTGTATTTGACTTGGCAGGCAGAGTGCTCGTCAATATATTTTTCAACTTAAAGATTAAATTCAAAATGCTCTGTAAGGATTTGTCACATTTTTATTATTTTTCAAATTCGGCTTAACATCTAAAGATCATTCAAGGCGGGGGTTTTACATTCCATTCGCTGGAAACTTACAAACCAGCAACCCACATTATCCCCATTAAGTCTGAGTCGGGTCGGAGATAGCCAGTATCATGAGGACGAGAAGCTACGTGGTCACCCTAAAACCTCGCTGGACGTTGCTTAACTTTAGTGATCTGATGTATTCAACATAAATTAGACCATAGACGCTGTCTTATGTATGTCTTATTTTAAAGACTTAACGGTATCTAATAACTAAAATAAAATTTTGAATTTATTCAAAATTTTATCTTTTTAGTAGTTTATCGATAGACGATTTGGAGCAATGGCTTTTCTGTGTGTGCTATGAAATAATTTTATGACACTTTTCTACGCCGACTATATACAGGTGTGTATTCAAATTTACTCACACCAATCACATCAATGCTACGTGAAAGGAAAATCAAACTAACACATCCATAAGGCCTGCTTATTTATTAAACTGATAACTGATTAATCCTATAAAAAGGAAAGTATTTTATTTTAAATATTTTTTCTCATTTCTCTAAAAGTTCATTCTTAAGTTAGAAACAAAAAACAAAACCAGCACTACTTATTAATTCAAAATTTTTAAAAATTAAGAAAAACGCCAAAATCTAGGTAGGTACAATAGAAAGTCAAATTTTGGAGATTTTTTTTTTCAATTCTTCTAAAATTTGAATTGACCTAATCAATTCAAATTTTACAATCTTTTGAAAAACATTTTTTTTTTTTTTTGGTTTAACATCTTTTTGTCATTCGAGACGAAGGGTTTTACCTCCATTCGCCGGAAATTTGCAAACCAGCTGCCATAAAATATAGCAGCATCACGAAGGCGCGAACACCACGTGGACACCCATATGGAATAACCTGGATAGACGTAGCTTAACTTTAGTGATCGAACGGGAACTGGTGTTGGTGTATTGAACGCGCCATAGACGCTAGCTGTTAAAAAAAAGATACTAACAGGCCTATGAATTCGAATACTTATATTGCGCCGTGAATTAAGAATAAAATATAATTCACATATTGCATATTTTTTTAATTGCAGGAGAAAGTTTGTTTTTGTCATCGATGTAGAAGGGTTCTGAA
This sequence comes from Pachypsylla venusta, assembly GCA_012654025.1. Lineage (NCBI taxonomy): Eukaryota > Metazoa > Arthropoda > Insecta > Hemiptera > Aphalaridae > Pachypsylla > Pachypsylla venusta. Next base: position 3,362,539 of record CM022875.1, read on the forward strand.
ACCGAGGAGTGTCCGGAAATCCTTTGAATTTTTTTAACCAACTTTAACCCAATTACCAATAAGAGATATTAGGAAACGTTTATACGACCATGCCTCTATTGCGTATGTAGAACCGTCCAACATGGACCCATGACGGATGACGGCCAATAAAAAAGCGAGCTGGAAAAAAAAAATTGCCAGGCACTCCTCCCCGGTTGCAGATCCATGTAGAAGTATACATGAATGGTTTTATCATTGATGACGTCATATGCCGCGTTGGATGGTAAGGTTATGTTATCATTCATTTTTTGAAAGTTGGCTGCCAGTTGGTCGATTGTTTTGACAACAAAACTGGTTCAGTGATAATGTTAAGTTAAATGTGGATGTGTTTTTCGTTTGATCGTTAACTTTGTTGCAAATGATTCATTTGTTTTAATTAAATTGGTTGTGTTTTCTATTATTTATAAGCTAGTTTAGTACCTAAGTCTTTAAGCAATGTAAGTATTTAGAATACAAGATACAAAGCCATCTTGAATCTACGTTTAAAGCTGTACTCTATATTACCAAGGTGTACCCTTGGTAATTACATTAGAAAGTTATGGAAGTATTGGAGATTTGTAACCCATCAGCACGACATAAATGCTCTTAAGTTGTTGTTGCAGTAGCTGTTTTTCTCTTTAAATCTACCGTACTCCCCATTTATAAATGCAAGATTAATTAAAATGGTAGTAGATACAGATTGATATGCGTTTACCGAAAAGATTTTTGGCTGGAACTGTGATGATATGTGTTCCAGGTCATCTTGGTGCGTAGAACTGGCCATTGTGAGATACTGCTTGGTGCCACAAGACACAAGAGTATCCTGATCATAATAAACTTGAATACGTGTTAGTTTCAGCGAGGCATGGCAGTTAAAACTTTTTGTCAAATGGAAACTATGTATTGTGTTATTATGTCACATTTTTGTAGTCATCATAGCATTACAAGATATTTTTAACAATCTCATATAATGATAATTACCTGATAATGCTATTAATTGTCTCTATTTTTATAGCTACTCAATTATCCTCAGCTTGTTGACTTACCCTAAAAACAAACAGGAAATTTATAAAAATCTTTTTTCAAATTTTTGGCTTGACCAGGATTCCGGTACGTGTCTCCTTTGGCAAAAGATGAATGTATACATTCATCTTGTACACTTTGATATCGATTAGACGGCCATGCCTCGATGATGGACAGCATATTGTGTACCTACTATAGTATAACTTTTGCCATTTTGACCTATTGCATATATCGCCTTATGTAGAGAAGATTCGGACATGATTTTCATAACGTACAGATGAATATTCTCCCCCCTGACATGTTATTTATCCTAATAATATTGATATTTATATTTTCTAGAATGGATCTCAGAATATTATTTGTATTGTTCGTGTCACTGATTTGTTCAACAAGATGTGCGGACACAGAGGAATCGTCAGCAGCTAAACTTCTGGTATCCAAACAAGTACTGAACAAATATTTGGTGGAGAATATGGATGTACTTGTTAAGGTTAGTATTCATTTATGTTGTTTGTGTGTGGGGGGCGGTAATGACACGTTGAATACAACAGGTCCCATACTGCATACAATTTCTGAAGTAAAGCGAGGTTTAATTTGGTGGGTGACCACGTAGGTTCGAGACCTGGCGATGCTGGCTATTACAGATTTAACCCAGGCTAGAAAAATCGATTTGGGTCCCTGTTTTTTTTTTTTTTTTNATCCTTGTTTTTTTTTTTTTTTTTTAAGTTTCCGGCGAATGGAGAGTAATCCCATCTCGAATGAACATCAAAACGCTAGTTTTGCAACGCCGAGAAAAACAAAACGAGCGTGTTATAAGTACGCTAAACTAAGTGTGTAGGTATCTTTACATTCAATTCTGACCCTTTTTAACAAAACTTTTTAATTTTTTCTTTTCATATTCGCCTTTGGCATGTGCAATAGATGAAGTTTAACTTTTATCTTACTTTAGTCCCCCAATGGGAATGTCTTTTATGGCCATCCGAAAAATTGTCAAAAAATCATACTTCTTTCTCCTTTTTTTCCACCTCGCACTTACCACAGCCACTGCCTTGAACTTTAAGACGCGGGATTTTATATTTGGGGTTCTTCTGGCCTTAACTCGAGATTTTCATAAAAAAATCCCCGCGGACACCTTGTGTCGCTTTAGCGGTACCCTCTATATCTCTGCTCCTGATTGTCCTAGAAAGCTGAAATTTTGTACCACTAGCGGTAGAAAATGGGGCGAACCGTTGAGAAAGAGCGCTTCTACAACAACGTTGAGTAAGAAACTACATGCTGCCGCCATTTTGTTTTTATCCTAACTTTATTGTCTTTATCTTTGCAGTACACCATCTACAATATTGGTAACTCAGTAGCTACAAATGTTGTTGTGAGTGATACGTCTTTTCCACCTGAAGGATTTGAAATCCAAGGTGGTCAATTTAAGTTTACCATTGATAGAATTCCTCCTCAAACCAATGTAACCCATGTTGTCATTGTACAACCCAAAGCATATGGAGCTTTCAATTTTAGTTTTGCTGAGGTCTCATACAAAGCATCTGAAGATGCAGAGGAAGTAAGTGTTTTGACACATTTATATTTTTAATGGGAGTGAAATAAACGTAAAATACCTATCGTTTAAAATAAGTTCATGTAAACGAATAACCATAGACAGGTTTCTAGCGGTAGAAACCAAATTGACATCTTAGAATATGCGCGAAATGATCTGTTGACCTTTGATATGTTATTCGCAAAACCGAACCAAGCAAAATTTCATTTTTAATGAAAAATTCAAAACTATAATAATACCATTAAAAAACAAAGTTGACATTGAAATAACCTTAAACGTGACCTTTGAGAAAAATTTTGGAGTCACTTTAACTTCCAGCTGAAGCACTTCTTTTTTTTTCTTTTTTTTTTTTGCACAATGATCCGTTTTTGAGAAAANAAAAAAAAAAAACTTTTATGAGCAATACGCTGTGATTAAGATTCAAACATTCAGGTAATAAGATTTGTCATAATGACTTTAACTTATCTAACGACTCCAAATATTTCGGACTGTGGGTCGAAAGCGCTCATATGATTGATCAAACCTACTCTATTCAGTTAAAATGAAACCAATTCGTTTGTATTTCAGCTTCAAGTTGGCATTTCCAGTGAACCAGGTGAAGGCAGAGTTGTTCCTTACTATGAATACTACAAGAAATTCTCACCACATCTCGTAAGTAGCACATTTCTCTATCAAAAATTTTCCCACTTTAGAAATATTGAAAATTTGCAATAAAAATAAAATATCTCTTTATCCCCGTGCATATGTAACAAGTGACTTACCCATCTGTGACAGTTGGCTGACTCTCGTAGACCATTTGTTGAACTTTCAGGCGACATGGGCTTGGTGTAGCGATACATTTGAAGAAAATTATTGCCACTCACATAAATATTTCCCATCTAAAAGAAAAAATTAAGGTTTCCGAGATATTAATGAATGTGTATTATTTATATTTTGGTGACCGGTGGGTTTTCTTATGTGTAAATATAAATAAAATGGCCACCATTTGGCCCCGGGTGGCCCAAAAACTAATCAGCCAATTATATAAATACAATATTCTTACCAAATTTCATCAAATCGGATAAAACATTGGAGAGTTATTGCGGTACAAAAAGGCAACCAGACAAACAGAAGAAAAATCATGGTGGTAAAACTAGAGCTCACTTCGTTTGGCCAATAACAGGTAATACAAGAAATGCCTCAGATCAAGGATGATTTGAGAATAAAATGAAAAAGTATTTTTTCTTTAAATTGTTAATTTTAATTTCTGTTAACAGAAAATACTTGTGGTGCCATGTAAGCATAAGTGGTGGTGTCACAGTTAGAATTTAGAGCCGCATTTTTTTTTTCTTTTTTGAATGACCGTAAAAAAATAAGAAAAAATATGTTCAGCTGAGAACTCCGCAAGCTCTTTCAGATTTAGCAATAAACAATTAAACATTTTTTTTTGTTGGTTACTTCCCAGATAGGTGGAATAATCTTTTCTCGCACCCGACTCCCTGCCGGTAAGCAGCTAGGCATTCCTTCGAACAGGTGACTTTCTACTTTCGAAGTAATTGTCGACAACGGTCATGGCAGTATGCTCCGACGAGTAGAGAAGAAAGTATCCCTTCCACGCCTCACCGCAGCAATGCCTGCACAACCCCAGATCAAAATATATACCTCATACAATTAATCCTGGACGAATGTGAGGGGGGGGGGCACCATCTCCCACACATACTCCCGCCGTGGAAACTGTTCACCAAAATTAAACAATATAGGTATTATCAAAAATTTGATTCACAGAATTAAACCTAAACTTGAATCATAATATTGTATGCCAAAGTCAACCACATCTGGCCGAATGTGAGGGGCTAACCACCTCTGGGCGAATGCGAGGGGCTAACCACCTCCTCCCCACTCTCCCACTGTGGATAGTGTCCTGAATTATACTAAATCAAGGCATTAACAAAGAGGTTGACTCAAACCCAAAAATAGAATAGCGTAGGTATATACCTAATTCAATCAACCACTCCTGGGCGAAATAGTTAAACATCTATTCTTTTAGTACTGTCACTAATGCGCTTTGTATTTTATTTTCAGGGTGACTGGGCTGCTTTTGCATTCATGACTCTGCCACCTCTGCTAATCCCATTCCTTCTGTGGTTCCAAAGTAAATCCAAATATGAAAAATTGTCTGGGGGCAAAACAAAGAAGTCCAAAGACTAAATAAAAGACTCTCCGGTAAGAAGAGGAGGCAAACATAGTGACTTGTACAATAACTTTACAGTATCAACCAAACGTCCATAAAGAGTTCAATCTACTTTTTGGACAAACTGTTTGGAGTTATATAGTTTAATGTAGACATCGAACGAGATCTGTAAATAAAGTAGCGAGACCAATATTTAAGTATAAAATTAGGTATATTGAGATCAAAAATCAATATGATCTCAATATTCCTAATTCCCTTGTGCGTTGATACTGCGCCGGATACGGTTTTCCCTGCTTATAACACTGCAGGAACTTTTTTTCCGGATGACCTTCAGTTTGTTGGTCACGACCGATTTAATATTATCAAGAGGGTTCTAAAATGATGTCCTTTAAAGAGGATATTACAAGGATTCACATCAGGGGTTATGGTGGTTGAAGGGCCCCAGAGATTTTACTGTCAAAATACTCATGTAGCAGCAATCATAAGCCAAGGAAGACTAAAGTCATTGATATTGGTGAAACTTTCTTTCATCGCCATCGGACATGAAGATGACTGCGGTGAAATTATGCTGTCTTTTTTTCGGTTGCATTGTTTTTCTGATGGTCTTTGGCCAAACACTTTTGGGTGCTTGGGTTAGCCAGAAAAAACCTTCTCTGTGGCCCCTTAACAAACTTATTCACCTGATGTGAGTCCTTGTTACTTCTCCTTCTTGCTTAGGATCAAAGTGCCTGCATCAACGTCCACGGGAATTATTTTCAGGGAGATCAAATTGAAATCTAAACACATGTTTGTCAAAAAATCAACGTCCACGGAAATTATTTTCAGGGAGATCAAATTGAAATCTAAACACATGTTTGTCAAAAAAATAAAAATAAAATCATACTCGTGTCCAAACAAATTATTCCTGGTAGCATAGTGGTTAAGCGCTCGTCTGGTAAACAGAAGGGCGTGGGTTCAATCCTAAGCTGAGACAGGTCAAATAGAGCTCTAAGGTGGTAGAAAATATCTCAGGCATTAACCTGGCCTAGTGGTTATTTATTTATTAAATTATTTACAGCCCTCGTATTGGTTACATTATTTTCTTTTGTTTCTGTTTTGTTTCTCTCTTGATTCACTGTCAAGAAAGTGTTTTATTTTTTCAGTATACTTGTGTATGTACATAATATTTGAGTTTCCGTTAACTTTAATTAATATTTTTAATGATTCTCTGGTTGCAAAATAATGCTCAATTTCATGGATTTGTTGTTTAAATTATGAAAAGTCATTCTTATTGACTATTGATTGTTAACAACTTGAATTGTCTTTAATTACAAAATCTCCTAAAATTTTTAGTCTATATTCGGTGATGTTTTTTGGTTCTGTTCACAATTTTGTTATTGATCGTTATTTAAATTGAATCAAGTTAACCCGTTTGCATCCATTGGGTGATCAGCGATTCATAAAGAAATATATTCTTTTTTTTATTAAAAAAACAACAACAATAATTTAAAACTAAATTGAATAAATTCGAAAAAAAAATTGCCAAAATAATTTGAGGCATATGGAGGGTTCTACTTATCATGATTCATTTTTCGTCATTAAAATTGTGTCAAAAAAATGGATTCTATCAGGTCTCGCGTTCGTTCATCTAGGTACGATTAAATAATTTTACAAAGTCGCTTTGATATTGTGAATTTATACACAATAACTTTTTGAATAGTAGAACTTCTTTGTGGTAAAAAAAAAACTTTTGTGGGTATCACAGCATTACTATGAGCCTCATGTACTAATAATCTCTTCAAGCTTCCACCAAATGCTTTGGTAATGCCGCCACTGGTCGCTACTCACATTAAAGTAGTGTAATCAAATCATCGTTCTCAGGCGGCTCTTCAGGGTTATAGTAGCTACTCAATCGTCCTCACGATGCTGAGTGTACCCCGAAATAACAAGCACAAAGTCGAAAATTCTCTAACCCCTCTGGGGATTGAACCCGGGTCTCCCAATTCCAATGCCAGTGTGATACCCACTAGACTAGGAGGACTGTTTTTTTGCTAAACTTAGTTACACCCAATAGAATTGAATTAGGGAAAATGATTAATTTTTTCATCAATTAATATTTTGATTGTATTAAAATTATAGAATTTTCCATCTTACTCAAAATGAGTTTTTTTTTTTACTCACATCGGGAACATATTTAACCATTGAAAATTTTTGTGGACTAAAATACAACCAAATCTGGTTTCCTCAATCTCGTTTTCCGTATCTATTACTGCTCTAAAAAAGCCTTAAAAATAGGATTTTTCAGATCCCACAATTGAAGTGTAGACGCTTAACTTAAAAAAAAAAAGATCCTGCGTCTCAATATGTTCTGCCAACATTAATCAAAATTTATGCCCGGGAATCGCTTTCGCATTAATTCATGCAACATTAATCATTACTAAGTTGTTACTTGACGATTTTTCTTTAAACGTCTTGTTTGCTTGTTCGTTCCATGATATCCCCTGTCCAATTTTGATTAAAATGGGAATGGACACATGTTCATAGAATGTTTATTTTAGAAAGACACATGTTCATAGTTCATAGAGTTCATGTTCATAGATTTAAAGTGATTTAAAGAAAATCCTACCTATCGTTTTGACGAAAGCTCTTCCCTGAATGTTTTAACTATGCAGCGGCTTTTGAACGAGGTTAAAATGGTCCCATTAAGATCGGGGATTTTTTTTTTTTTTTGTAGCTGCGTCTATGGCACGTTGAATAGAAAGATATTACATACGTTCGGAAACACACTGTACTCAATATGAATAACAATTTAAACATTTGATATTAAATTTACATACTAGTTTGTGATTTTGCAATAAACACACCTTACTACAATGAAACCGACGCGACCCGCGACGTACGGCAACATTCTAAATGACACTGAATTCAAAACACCTTGTACCCGCCCACATACATCAGCTCAGAAATAATAGAACGGATTAGGTCGTGTCACCGAAACTAAAATTATTATCCTCAGACGAGATAAAATTTCTGGTTCACTAACTAGAACAGTGAGGACAATTAGTATTAAGATCAATATTAGAATCATTAAAACTAAATTACTTGGAAAATCTTATCTCAATCAAGGGATTCAATTATACAACTATCGACCATAAACAATTTTAAAACTTAGGAAATGCTTACGTCATGAGTACTACATTATAACTTTCCTTATCCTATAAAAAGGAAAGTATTGTAAGGGGCTGACATTTTTCATGTCGAGCTTTCAATACCAAAACACGTTTTCTGGTTCCTAGAGCCCAAATTTCGAAATTCAGACATTGGTCCGTATGTGTGTCTGTCTGTAAAGAAGATATCTCAAGAACGGTAAGAAGTAGAGTCTGGAATCACGAAACATTGCAATCGAAATTATTGTTGGCCTCTTTTTGACAGGATAAATGAAAAGCGGTAATACCCGCCAACGGTACCTTTGATTGCACCCAAAAATTTCGAGGCACAATGAGACCCCAGATGGGACATATATACCAAATTTCATTCAAATCGTTATGTGACAAAAGTGTCCATCACGGCGGACAAACGGATTTTTTTTTTATTCCATTTTTGGATTCTACGTACCTTGAAACGTAATATATATATACATATATTTTTTTTTTTTTGGGGGGGGGGAATTTTTTTTGTGACGATTCCAAAGTTTTATAATTGACAATAATAAACCAAAAGTATTTTTTGTTATGTTCTTATCATGGTTGTCGAGCATCCATCTTTCTATGAAGCAGTTATGCACCTTAAGTAGGTAGTTCGGATTCAAATTTATTTATTTGACCTATGGCGCCTCTTTTTTATCTCCATATATGATAATCATCAACTACAAGAGTAATAATGTTATAGTAACATTTTACTCATTTGGAAATGACAAGTTTGGGATACTTTGATAGGGACATAGAAAAGTTTGGGAACCATTAAATATAGGTGCTTATTACGAACGATAAACTGAAATTAAGAAGATGTTCTTAGAACACAAATATACATTTTTCGAGGGTTTCAAGAGGGGCTTAAAGGAGAGTGTCTCTCATGTCGCATGGGGGATGTTAATATTTCCTCTTTCTTTAAAATCAAACCCCAGCCAGTGTCTATGACACGTTGAATACACCAGTTCCCGTTAGATCACTGAATTTAAGCAACGTCCAGCGAGGTTGCACTAATTGGCAGTCCACGTGGGTTCGCGCCCTCGTGATGCTGGCTATTTTTCCGGCCCAACCCAACTGGGTGAGGTCAATGTGGGTAGCTGGTTTGCAAGTTTCCAGCGAATCGAGGGTGAAATCCCCGTCTTGAATGACCAATAGACGTTAAGCCAAATATTTTTTTTTTAAAAAAAAACCTTTCCTTGTAGGTAAGTCGTTCGAATATATATCGAAAACATAGAGGTCGCTTTTAAGACACAAAAATACATTTTTTGAGTTAACAGCCATGCGGGCCTAGTTTGCAACAACTCGCCATGAGTTGTTGATACTTGAGAATCCTCACGGATAATGTATTAGCTTCTCCTTGCTTTCTGCATGGGTAATGAAAAAGATATCGTTTCAGACCCTTCTTCTAGTCGCCTTTTACGACTGGAATGGGGTTTTATATTTAAGAAAAAGAACGTTGACCGCCTTTTGGCTTCCCTTCTCCCCAAACTGTGCAAAAGATTATCTATAAGACCTTCACTTTAACCTATTCGAAAAAAGGAGATTTTTTTTTTTTTAAAAAAAACCCCAGAGTAGATCCCCCAAAAACACATTGTACAATGTACACCCCCCTCAAAAAGTACATTTTTATGTCCAAAACTATAAGGGTCAACAAGGGAACAGCGATGTGCAGAATATGTGGAGAAGAAGAGGAGACGGCTTCGCACATTATATTTGACTGCCCATATATGATGCTACAACGCTTCAGGACGCTAGGGTTTCCGGGTTGTGAACTTATAGAGATACACTCTAACCCAGTAGAATCGTTGCTGAACTTCATTAGAACATTATATTG